>JAMZAV010000736.1:0-266486 GCA_024449915.1 Sweltsa coloradensis
AAAATTGAATATCCTTGAATTTTTTAACGGACTCTGAACAAGATTTGAGCACCTGAAAAAGTACCACTTCTTGAAATTGGCGAACGTTAAAAGACAGATGAGATGATCCTTTAGTGACTCTCGACAAAAAAATGACCGGCAAGATCCACTTTGAAAAGGCTGCAGAGAAGGGCCAAAAACGACTACGACTCCTTCAAAGGGTAGCCGGTGTGTCCTGGGGCGCAAAACTAGACACTCTGGCGCTGACCTACAAAACGTACATCAGACCAGCCATTGAGTACGGCACCGAAGTCTTTCCTGCCGCCGCCGCAACGCACGCCAGCCATGTCGACAGAGTCCAAAATCGAGCCCTTCGCCTCATAACGGGAGCAGTGAAAACCACCCCAATTATCGCCATGGAGTGGTTCAGCCAAATTGAGCCTCTACAGCTAAGAAGAGAGCAGCGCGCTGTCCAACTGCACGAAAAACTGGCGCGCCTAAACCCCGACAAATGGCTCAACAGTCAAGGCGCACACTAACTTTGCTGAAACAGTCCACCAACTGAAGAGTAAAAACTGTCCTATCCTCCTAGAAGCACCACGTGCACCACTTGACGTACCACTCCCAGAGCTTCTGCCGGACAAGTCCAATCAGCTTGCCCCGGGGACCAAAATTGACGGCATCGAGAAGAAAGATGACCATGACCATAAAGAACTGAAAGAGCTTGCCGAGAAGCACCTGAAGAAGCACTTTCCTCTTCAAGAGTGGGTGCACATCTTCACAGACGGCTCCTATGACTCGGCTACAAACAGAACAGGTTACGGCATCCACTGCATCTTCTTTGAAGAAGCCACTCCAATGGGAGCTGGCGAAACATACTTCGACGCTGAGGTCGCAGCCATTGCCAGGGCGGCCGAAAAAAATCGCCGAGACCCCGCCTTCCCCCTCAACAAGACAAAATTTGTGATCCTAAGCGACAGCGTCTCAGCCATCCAATTTGTCTCTCAAGCAGCGAACCTCCATCCTAAATCGCTGCTTTTCAAAACTCCCTTGTCGGCATCCGACAGCAAAACCAAACTATTAGAGACTCAATGGATCCCAGCCACTGCAAGATCATGGGGAATGAAAAGGCACACTTCTTGGCCAAAAGTGCCACAAAAGCACCGCAACCACCAGCAGCGCCTCTCTCCTACCAAAATGTCAAAACTAAGATCAAGTCAACCACAAAAAGGATCTTCAGAAACACCACAGAAGAGACTTCACGACTAAAGAACTGGTGGACCGAGATCAAAAAGGGCCAGACAAAGACTGGTCGAGGAAGACGGCCACCGCCCATTTCCGGCTTGTAACCGGTCACGACGTCTTGCAGCACCACCTGCACCGCTTCAACATTACCAACGAACCGGCCACCTGCAAACTTTGTAATTTAGAAGATCAAGACAGAGCGCATCTCTTCAGATGCGCCGCCCTCATTAATGACATTGACTCTCTGCCCGATGACCTGAGCAGGATAGAAAAGGAGGCAGTCTTATATTGGATAGCAAGACAGAAGAATGGCTGAAGAGGCCAACTTTGCACAAGAAAGAAAAAAAAAAAAAAAAAAAAAAGGGCGACCATCGTGTTGTTAAATAATCCTAAAACTTGCTAGGAATAAGGAATGTATGCAACGGCAAGGGCTATACTGTAGCCTATTATTAAAGTCTATAGGCCTAGTCATCGTAAGTGGGAAATGGACAATGATGTACAGCTTAACTAGAGAAAGGTTGAGGTATCCGTAATGAAAGTTGGCGGTTTGAAAAATTAAATTTAGCTCACAAAATACCAAGTTTAGAATGTCTCCTTAGTGTAATTTTTTAAGCAAGCTTATTTTTTTGTGATTTAATAAATTTGTCTTTGGACTATTTTGATACAATTTTGTTAGGGATTTAGTCTTATCAAACGAATAATATTTACGGAATAATGTTTTGCTAGAAAGTGGAATTTTGGGTCTGAATTGATAGATCCTAGTTAACTACAAGTTTGGGTAATTTCATACAATTCTGTATGTGAACAAAATGACCTTGGAAGGAAGAAGATGGGGGACACCAAGGACAAGATGGAAAACTACCATAGCAAGAGACTTGAGAGGCAAGAGGACTCAGGAGAGAGTGAAAATGTGGAAGAGATACGCTTGTAGGAGGATGTGGTTGCAAAACTCAAGCAGACTATCAAAAGCGGAAAACGGCAATGGATGACGACTTTTTCATTACAACGCGACTAACTGACGGACAGAGCAAAGTTCAAACTATCTTCAAAAAAGTTTCTTCAAAGTTACATCAAATGACTTCGGTACGAAATAGTGTAAAATCGGTTTATGAAATCGCAAAATGTCTAAAGATTATTGTGACACTAAAACTTTATTCGAGTTAGTGGTGATGAGGCAATATGCAAAGAAAGTGCGTGGAATGCATTTTTTCAATAAACATTCAACTCGTTGAAATTTTCCGTGCGTTTTAAGTAATATTGTAAATCAGTTTTTTCAACTAGTATAGACAATAAAACTAATTAAAATCAAGTAGGTAAGTAGATTACCGATTATTAAACGATAATTCATTACCATTAGTATTGGAAGAGAGGTGGGCTTGAACGCGAGAAAGATACCGAGGTGAAATAATTTTGAGATAAATGTTGCGATGGAACGATATTTATTAGGCCTAGACTAGATTTGGGAGCATTCCGGAAGCTAGTTGGTTGGCATGATGTGACTTTGCAAGGTTGTCAAGCATGGATAACAACACTGTCTTCTATAATATCGACCATGGATATGGAAATATGGAAACAAATCTAGAAATTACAAAATCAATCTCAGCCGGGTATCAAACACTGGTCTCCTGATTGCCGGTAGGATGCTGTATCAAAAGTTATTGCGGATTAGTCAGAAAAGAATCAAAATTCACAATTTTACTTTCATTCAAAATATAAAAATGAATTCTAGTATAGCATATTATTTATGTATATGCATATTGCAATATGCATTCATATTTCATACGATTATTGAACGATAATCTATTCCCATTAGTATTGAAGAGAGGTGGGCTTGAACGCAGGAAAGATACCAAGGTGAAATGTGTAAAGAATTTGATAAAGTGTTACGATGAAACAATATTTATTGGACATGATTTGGGAGCATTTCCAGAAGCTAGTGAGCATGATGTGAAACTTTGCAAGGATGCCACAAGCTGACCCTTAGAGAAGCGTGAAAGGCAAACTATAATAGACGGGACTGAGCAAACAAGGTTCAATGTCTCATAGTAAAACTAACATTTAATTTTTCCGGAACTAGGCCAAGGCCTAGTGTGAAATCGTTGGAAGAAATTGCGATAGGCGTTTAATAAATAAATTACCGATTATTTAATAGACATATATCAATTGTGTGCATTACTTCAAGTATTGAAGAGAGGTGGGCTTAACATGCAGGAAAGATACCAAGGTGAAATGTGTGAAGAATTCAAGAAGAAGTGGTTTAAGAGGATGGGATAGTCGCGAAATTAAAACCACGCAAAATTACAGTTTTTTTTGTGATATCTCGAGAACGATGCAAAATATCTAAAAACTGATTGCAGACAGCTCTGTGGTTTTGGGAGAACTATAGCCTGTACGAAAAAATATTGTAATGTGATGGTAATTAAGTTTTTTATTTGATATATTTAATTAATTAAATGCATATCTTATACAAACCGCACCGATTATTATATTTGAATATTTTTTCTTGCATTATATTGCTCTTACAAAACCACAGGGCTGTCTGCAATCAGTTTTTAGATATTTTGCATCGTTCTCGAGATATCACGAAAAAAAATTAATTTTGCTACTATCCCTCCCTCTTAAGGTAACGATATATATATATCAAATAAATTAACTCGTATTTAAAGTCTACCAACTCAAGTCAAGTCACATAACTGATTTTCAATGGGGGACACTAAATTTAAAACAGACCAAGCCCTGTAGGCGCCAACACCATCAACGAGCAAACAATGACCATGTATTTAAAGTCGATCCAATGAAACATGCATGAAATGTAATTTTACTGGAATTCATAATATAGGCTCTTCAAAGTGTGCTTTTTGATAATACAACTAGCAGAACGGGGGTTACAGACTTATTTAAAAATCACGTAATTTGCTTCTTTTAACATTGCAGGCATACAAAAATCTACACTTTCCAACATTAAACGCACTACAGAAGACTTGACTTTAAATGTCATAGGCCTATGACTAAATTAGTATATCAAATAAAAGGTACTAATTAAATACTGAAAATAAATTGCTTTTACAAAATGGTTGTTTTGTTACCGAACTTCATACGATTTAGATACGACTGCCGAAAGTCCAAAAATAATCTTGGGGGACGAGAGCACCAGTGGAAGCGCGGCAACGCTGCGTGACGTCAGGCTACGGCCACGCGCGATTGACCAATGGCAATAATGGGAGCGAGTTTTTAAACGTGGGTTTGGCGACAGTACTAAACTGTGGTCTGGCTATCTCTCAGTGTAACATGTTACATTGTGTTTACTTTAGTGTATTATTGCGTGGTAACAGTTAACAGTACTGACACACACACAATATTGAACTGAAGTATTTTTCCCCTGAATAATTCACGATCAATAGATGTAAATGAAAAAAATCATTTGATAAACTTGTAAAGGTAACAAATAACTTCTTGCAAAATACTCTGAATGCAGTATTTTATGGAATTAGTTTATGAATTTGTATAGCCAGGAGCTTGCTTCGAGAATTTTGATGTACTTGAATCATAGAATGTCTGTTAGGCCCTACAGACAATTTTGTGCGATCGTCCACGGCAAATTCGGGCCTGATAAAAAACATTAGGCCCAGTAAGAAATACATAATAAAATCAGTCTTAGCCATATTAGATACCGCGTCAGTAGGCTTAACTACGAATCAAGTGAAACATGTGTTGTGTAACATTGTTAGAGTAGGCCTAATCATTTATGGACAACCATTTACATTCTACAGTCTGTCTATGCAAAAAAGAATGTGCTAGATGTAAAAAAAAAAAAAAAAACACCAATTAATCAAATTTTACTATTAATTAGATCCAACCCCCATGGATCAACATAAAGTCCATTTGGAGAGGTGTAGGCTTACTGACGTAAAGAGCAAATGTTGAGGGAAGAATGTCTTTGTATTAGAGTAATTTCCAATAGAAAAGTTATAAAAATTATACCTGGCATACTCATATAATATAAGAAGTGAACAATAAAGATGGATTGAATAAAAAAAATTAAAAAGTTTTCCCAGTCGGGACTTGAACCGGCGACCTTTCGCGTACAAAACGAGCGCGCTAACCGTTGGGCCAGCAGCAACCACAGAGTATGGGCAGTCCAGAGCGATCCGTACGCTTCCTTTAACCCAGCAGATGTGCACGCCGACTCAAAACGAGCGTAAAAGTTTTAGGATGGCAATTAGGACACTTTTAATACTTTTAAAGCCTTCTGCCAATATTTATTGAATGTAATTTACGTCTGTAAATAGCTTATGTACGCAACTACAGTTTATTTTGGTATAAAACACTTTCGAGGTGGCAGTTGTCTCGGCGCATTTCTATCCACTGGATCAGAATGAAAGGCAGAAGGCTGCTGGTGCCAAGCCAAATACCAGGTTGGCCAAACTCTCAAGAAGAAGTTTCCAACTATTACAAACTGTAGGCCTATATTTATTGTTACAAACTACATGAGAGACAATCATTTTATACGTTTAATGTTTATCAAACATAATATTACTTTGTCCATAGGCCCAATAGCCTACTTTAGTGATTTACCGGGTAGGCCTACGTGTTATTTTGATTTCTGAGGTTGGCAAATACTGAACTAGATAGTTGGCAACTGTACCAACAAGAGAATGAGATGCAAATAAATATGTTTAAATCCTAAAATGTAACAATTAAAAATAAATAAATACTTGAGAGTAGTATAATAAACTACAGTTGTAAATTATGTGATATAAAAATACCAAGTTGGACCTATTTTATAAGTTGTAGCTCTGAATAATAATATTATACTCTTGAGTCCACTGGTAAACTCACTGGATGTAGGGCCTACTTTAAGTAGGAAGCACCGATCAATCAAGCTGGACACGATTCCACCCGCAGACAGCACCAGAAACAACAAGGATTCAGAGCAATCTAGGAATTTATTATGCGAGTGCCTCGTTGTTAGGAAAGTCACCGTTTACACATTCGCAAGTCAATGACCAATGGACTCGAGTCCATATCAGAAGTTTAAGAACTTTTGCCTCAAACGGGATGGAACCCTGGACCTTCTGCATCCGAGCCTCTAGCCTCAAGACCAACAACATTGTTACTGTACTTGTTAGGGATCATTTCCAGAAACTAGTCAACTTAGCATGATGCGAGACTTTGTAAGGTTGTCAAGCAAAGATAACAACACTTCTATGAAAATTTTAACCAATCAAGAAATTTCTAAATCTATCTCAGCCGGGTCTCCCAATTGCCAGTAACAATAATAATAAAAACAATAATTTAATTATACAAGGTTTTTGAAGCATAAGCCTGCTGTGAGGAATATAGTGATAACATGATGATAGCAATTGTCGTAAACGTTTGCCCGGCTGGGGATTGAACCCAGAATTTCCGGCTTTACGCAACGATGCTCTACCAACTGAGCTATCGCTACCCAAGGCAAACCTATATTAAATTGCCCGTTGTTGTGATTGTTGAATGTCATTATATACTAGGAAAACACCAGTCGTTGTTGGACGACTGAGCGAGTCATGTGTCGAGTACCGGGGAACATTTGCTCAAGTTTGATAATAAATATGTAGCTAGGCTATAATTAGTAGGGTTTTGAGTTTAGTTCGTGCAAGGGCGCGTCAACTATAAGGCCATAATGCGCCACTCTAGCCTATGATAGGCTAGAGAGGCCTAAGGTAAGGGGAATAAAGGGAATGTTACCAGGTACTCAACACATGGCTTACTCACTTGTCTTACGACTTTGGCGTTTTCCTAGTTATTACCAAACTTAAATGCAAATATTCCCGGTATCCCGCGTACTCAACACATGACTCACTCACTCGTCGAACAACGACTTTGGCGTTTTCCTAGTCTAGTTGGCTAAGGCGCCTTTTATAGGCCTACCGGTACCCGAAATGTGGAAGGCCTAGGTTCAAACCCCCGGCCGGAAAAGATTTTTTAAATTTATGGATTGTATTTAAAAAATTATATAGGCCTAACATGATTGAAATGCATTCAGAACTATGGAAAACATAGCCAGTGCAAAATACGAATAGGCCTAAAAATTGCAAGGTTTAGGCCCCTACTCTATCTCCCAGCGGAATTTAGGGGAACCTTGAGCGTGCAAGATTCAATACACCTTGGTCACTGGCTCACTGCATACAATCACAGCCTGACAAAATGATTCGATAAAAATGACTTCTTCAAAAACAAAACCATTGTCGTTAAAATAAAAAGTACGCATTTTAAGCCTATTTTTAAATTTATTATTTCTTGTAGGTTTAAATCGCAACGGATTTTGCTCAATTTCATAGCAGTTCTCAGTTACTTGGTCACGGATGTCTGTTTAAAATTTCAGCCCAATCTATTTGGCCTTGGCCGTATGGGACCGCACAGACATACATTTAACAGACAAATTAATCACGACGAAGGCTCGTTCGACTTGTTGGCTACGCTCACTCGTCTAATAAATCAAACAGAAGACTGCCATGTAGCTGCCCCAACTCAAGGGATATATTATATTCGCGGTTAAAACCTAACCAGGTAGCAGCACGGTCGTATGCCAACATGGCCGTCCGAAGGCAGATAAAAACACGGGCTGCATAAGGAGCAAGAGTGTTTTTCATGCTTTAAAGCATAATATTTCATTGTAAGTAGGGCTGTGAACGGGTACCCGGGCACCCCGCCCGTTGATAATAGCCCGGGTAATGAAATGAGTCGTCGGGTACTCGTTTGACCGTTTTTCGTCTCAAATTCCGCTCAATTAACGCCGCCGCCAGTCAGGCTTGCACTCGTCGGCGCGCAGCGGCGGCAGTAAGTGATTCGTCATTACTACGCGCTCGTATTTTGTCCGTCGAGCTCAAGTGAGTGACGTCACCAACACGCTGCGCGCGCACCCCTATTCATCGTAATCGCCGATAAGTGACTGGCGGAGATATTTATGCATTCCGGCAACATCAGTTCCTAATGAATGTGCATTAACAACAGCTGGACATTAGAAACGAGCATCTCTGGCGCCCGAGACCGTCGACATGTTCAAGTTTATGAGAACGTGCGTGTTAAAGTGATGACCTGTCAATATAGGCCTAAAGTAGATAAATTACTGAATTCACTTTTTTTTTTTTTTTGGTAATCGTAAAAAAAATCTTGGAAATTTCGTAATTTCGGGTACCCGCCCGTAAGATCGACGGGTACCCGGGGAGGCATTTTTACCAATTTGCACAGCCCTAATTGTAAGCGGCAGTTCTAGAAGTATTTCCACTTTCCAGTAGTTGGGTACGATGGGGTAGGACTATCACTATATTTTGTAACCCTCAGCTGCAAAATAACTAGCCAAAATAAGGAATTTTATCTCGTAATTTGGAGACATGTATTTTCAGTAATTTTAACTTGATGGCAATACCGCGGATTTATTATGATTATTGGCCTATGTAATATAATATTATATCACAAATTATTTATTTCCCCCCCCCCCCCCCCCATCGCCCAACGGAAGTAATTTTTTACGGGTTCCTCGCAAATAAATTATCAAACTCGATTTGTTATTAAATTTGTGTTTCGTCACGCCATTGAAACCTCTTAAAACATTGTCTCACATTTAAAAAGCCCCCCCCTCCCCCCCCCCCAATGCGGCTAAAAATTTAAAGTTATAAGTTATATGGATGGCACCGGCCTTCACGCATAGTTAACTAATTATATTACGCCTAGTTAAGTCCTAGAATTGTTTTGTTGTTGTTTTGGTTGGATTATGAATAATATGAGCCCATAAATAATTAAGTCTAAGCATAATTATTTGCTGTTCACAGCAGCAGTTGGTACAAATCTCTTGGCATATAAGAACAAAAAATCAAGGTAGGATAGTTTACAATCAATGCGCTGCACAAATTTAAAAACTATAATTATGGACATATATTATTAATAATAAATAATAATTACAAAAATGCCATATTATATCTATACCAATCATTAATGAGACTTGCATAATATAGGCCTATACTATGGTTCACAGTATCTTTGGGTTTAGAATGTTAAACCCAAAGACGGTAGCCTACATAGCTCTTAACCCGGTTTGGCCCTATACCGCCTACAGCACATCATTGTAATAAATTAATTACCATAAGGGTTTATTGTTTGGTGGTACCATTGATTAAAGTGGTGGTATCCATGAAACTGATGAAAGTTGTGAAAAATGTGTCTCAAGGAATAAGAATAGAACTCCCATCTAGCCCACAGTATTGCACGGAATAATATACACATTCAGACTTTTTGTTTCATTACGCATCACAAAAATGTGTATTACTAATTGTATGACCTTTCTTGCTTGCTAAATAATAAACATGATCGAGTAAATTCATTCTGGAGTTGACCGTGACGCTACAATATTGCATTGGTTTAACATTGAATGCCGCCATGCAGCCGCCCGGTATCTGCCTTGGAGCAGTTCTCCACTTGACCGCCAGATGTCAGCCACTTTGCTTTAAAACGCGAATAGGCCTAGGCCATGTTATTTTTCAGTAATGACAGCAACATGGCAGTCTTCCGTTTGATTTATATCATGGCACTCAACAATCACAACAATGAGCAATTTAGTGTGGTTTGTCTTAGGTCCGATAGCTTCAGTACGTAAAGCCAGAAATTCTGGGTTCAATCCCCAGTCGACGCAAACTTCTACGACAATTGCAATCACTCAATAAATTGTGGCCTATTTACTCTTTGATAACATTTTTTATTTATTTTATTATAATCTTTACTGTGGCTCGTTGGTCTTGTGGTTAGCGTCTCTGCTTCCAATGCAGAAAGTCCAGGGTTCGATTCCCGTTAAAAGTCAGAAGTTTTTTAACTTCTGATTTGTACTTAAGTTCATCGATTCTTGACTCAGGAATTTGTAAACGGTGACTTTGGAGCCGTCATAGCGACAAGGCACATAATAAATTTAAAGTTGTTCTGAATCGGCCTTGTTGATTCTGGCGTTGATTCGCGGGTGTTTGCACTTTCCATACTACAGATTGTTACATATCCTATTAAAAAATATAAATCTTTGGTTATCGCTCACTCGTCGATTGCGTCGGGGCCTACAGGGTTGGCTTGGTCGCTTTGGTTTGCTGTCCCCCACCGATAATCAGTTATGTGAACGAGTAGGTCAACTCTAAAATATGATTTTATTTAAATTTATTCATCATCTTTAGATTTGTGTAGTTTGATTAGGCCCTAAGTGGTTGAAATGATGTGTCTTATGATAAGGGAGGGGGAATTTAATAGGTTGGAGGAGGTAGTGCTGGTGATGGGGGTAAGGTGCTAGTCACAGCGGAATATATGCACATTCCTCTAGTACATTGGAGGGAGAAGGTAGGTTGCCAGAGTTGGCTTGTTAGGATCTGGCTCATGTCAGTCCACGTAACGTTTCACAATAAAAACCAAACACGACTATAACTCCTCCTTCCCCCCCGCCACAAACAAAGATGATGCAGAAAGTTTTTGGGGACCGTAGATGTCAGGGGAACGGGGCTATCCCTGCAATCATTATCTAATCCGGTCTTACCACCAACAGAGATTAACACTAGTTTTTTGTTTGTACCCTTCGACAAACTGTTGCCATAGGGAGCTATACAGGGGGGTACAGGGGGCATAGGCTACTGGGATGGGGGGGGGAATAATTTTTTTTGTTTTGGGTGGGATATTAGTAATACCGGAGAAAGTTTGAGTTGGATCCGAGGTAGTGGAGGGGAGGTTTCAAAGAGTTGTCAGTTTTGTTTTTTTGGTACAAATATAGCACAATACAATACAAAATGATATCTGGACTCTGGAGGAAGGTCTGGGACAAGGCTTGTAATAGCTGGAGATACGGGAAAGTAGCATTTTGATTTTGAATATTAATTTTGGTAGTTTTTAAGTTTTTAGGTTCAATAACTTGTTTGAGATTAGGGCCTTCACCCAATAGTATTTTTACGAATCTGATTTAATCATTTAAGAAACCGGTTTTTGCTCAGCAAGATTGTGTGTACATTCCCCCCGCCGCCGCTGCACTAAACAGCTCTCACGACAAACGCACATAATGATGACCGCGCTGTATTTGAAAAGTTGAGTACCGGCCGAGCGGGTTGCACTGATGGAGGGGGGGGGGGAGAAACTTTCTTTAGTTTGTTCGGTTAATAATGCCACGGCTGAGGGATCGCAGCACTGTGGCCCCCGATTAGGTAATAACACATAAGACAGCATGCTCTAGAACCGATATTTGGTGTCAAAACTGCATCGTAGAATATGATCTGGATGTCGAGTATTTGAGACTCGAAGTCGATTCCTCAATTTGCGATACCTAATGTAGTTTAGTGATCGATCGAGTCGTTGGCGCCGGCACGTAATAGTTATAAAGTTCACCAACAGAAAACGCTGCGAGTCTTTCGTTATCGAGAACTCTAAATTGTCGCAAGCGATATATTTTTAATAAATCGACTTTCCACAGAACTTGCAAAATCTCAAAATGGCGGATTTTTCTCGACGCGTACATTCTGGACACTTGAGATAGCAAGAAATAGTTATTTATTGTTAATGTTGGCTTGACCTTGAGCGAACTATACGATATCGGTTGCACTAGAGTCAAAACAGATGCCAATGCGCTCAATTTCGTAATCGGAGCGCAGAAACACTAAGAAAATGAGCCCGGTGGTAATGATGTTTGACTGTAGGCCTACGAGTTTGCGATGATTCAAAAGTGCCGATGTGAAGACGGGAAGGGTGTTGAAATTGGAGACTACTCGCGCGTATGAATGAAACAATGACTGTAAATTGGTTCGTGAGAATACACAGTTCTGCTGGTCGCACAGGATAAAAACAACATATAATAAAAATTGTTTAAAACTACTGAAATTAACTTGGGCTTACCAAAAGTGATCTGCTTGGACACTGCTTGGATACTTGTACACTTTTTGGACACTGTATACTGTTCTGTTTGTTTGGAAACTGTTTGAGCACTGCTTGGACACTGTTTAGACACTGTACACTGTTTGGTTGGAAATAGCTTGTCCATTACTCGTAGCGAGAGGATCTCTATGTGGGCTAGTCTATGAGCGGAGCCTGGTCTTGCGGCAGCGACACTTCTGGGGGGCGGTGCTTCATCCAGTAACTGACACCGTACAACAGCTGAAAAGAAGAAAACATTAAATTAAATTAACGACTTTTAAACATCTTTTTACAAGACTTTACTTCTAATCACGGGTAATTCCATGTCGAATCAACTCTGGGCCATTTCCATGACCATCTCCGATTTTGGTGAAACTTGGCGAATCTACTCTTACTAACATGTAGGCTAAATTGATTGTGGAAAATTTTGTATTCCCGACGCGCTTAGTTTTCGAGTAACGCCCCGCTCAAAAAATCAAATTTGGCGACACCGAGCGGCGTACCGGTATCTAAATTGGTAACTTTTAAACCGTTGGACGTAAAAGGCTAAATTTTTAAAAATGTTACGAGTTTTTTTATTGGCAATTTAATTTATATGTATTTATTATATTGCATTCCTGATTGTGAAACCATGTAAAAAATCTAAATTTGTTTTTAAACGTAGGCCTATCCTACAGGAAAAAAGTATTTTTTTTAAATAAAAAAATAAAAATGTGTTTTTGTTGGATGAGCGTAGCGAGCGAAGCGAAGATTCCATTCTACTACACTGGAGAAAAAAATTCAGAATGTTTTTTTTTTTCTTTTTCTTTTTTTTCTTTTTGTATTTTTGTCTGTTTGTCCACACGATTCCGGCTAAACCGATACTCCGATTACGATGAAATTTTATGGAGGCATTCGAAATCTCTGAACTTAGAACTGCCACGTTTTTGAGCGCAATCGGAAAATTTTTTCTCATGAAAATCGCAATTTTACGATTTTTTTTTATTTTTAAAAAATTTCTTCGACTTATAACACCTACATGCTTTATCCGATTTTAATGATTTTTACACACAACCTTTATTTTATGAATTAAGATATTCTTGTAAAATTTGAGCGCAATTGAAAAAATATTTATCATAAAAATCGAAATTTTACGGGTTTTTTTCTTTTTTTAAACAATTCTTTGACTTATACCTACATGCTTTATCCGATTGAAATGATTTTTTCGCAGAACCTTTATTTTATGAATTAATATATTACTGTTAAAGTCGAGTGATGATAACCGCACATACATGCGATTTTCTTTAGATTTCATGTGAAGCAAGATGAAATTGTGCTTGTTAATAATCCCGAAGAAAATATGCACTTAACCACATTACTTTTTTATTTATCGCGTGTTGAAGTGCGTTGGAATTCCCTATCTAAAGCATTGTAGCTGAATAAAAACCTACACTTTCAATCACATAAAATTGCGTAGCACCTTGAAACAACTTGCCATGTGAATAAATTTACCCTCTAAATGTAGATAACTTCACGACTAATATGAATACCTTTAAAAACGCTGGTCTTCCCAGGTTCGTTTTCGAGATATTTGAGTTTTTATCTACCCGGACGAGCAAGCGTTACAATAATTACGGCAACAGCGCCGTGAGCGCGTGACGTCGCGTCGAAGTCTGCTCCTCAGAATCAGTGGTGAGAGGAAGAGTGGGAGTGGCTAACTCAGCAGACAATAGAATATTGCTTGCCTTTTATCTTAGTATTATGGCTATTTGTCGTCTGTTCTTTTCCCCCGAAATAAAATAAATTTCAAAGAAAACTAGTTCCACGACATAAATTATAATTGATTCATCATGTAGGTAGGCACTTATTATATGAATAGTTATTTACGTCTATTTCGGCATTATCTAGGCCTACATACATTCGTCTACAGAAGATTGTTGACCTAGACATGGCGGCTGGAGTATGAGGGCTTTACCACTAGGTCTATTCATTTTCACGTGCACATACCAACAACAATCAATTTGCACTGTTTGTGGCCGCGGTAGACAAAATAGGCCTCCGCCTACCTAAACTAGACGAAACGAGAGCCTACGCCTAGCAAACAAACTTTACCAAACTACAGACACATTAGGGCTATGCAAACGTCATTTTCATTTCTCCTAGTCCGATCCGACGGCTCCTTATTTAGGTGTAGCAAGAAGCAATTTTTCCATTTCTTTACAGGCTCGGTCTTTGTTGATTGTAAGCCTAGTTGAGAGTTTTTTTTAATGCCTAGTAAACTTCGTTTTGAGAAATAAATAAACCGCTATGTGCGCTCGTGGGAGACATAATTTCGTCGGCAGCCAAGTTTCAGTTCTATGCCCCGCCCCGTTCTTCAGTGCAGCCACCTCAACAACCAGTGCTGCGTTGCCAAGTTGCTATGAGTTTGACACTTCTAGATAGTTAGAACTACACTCTTTATTTTGGAGTTTATACTAACTTAATGTCGATTTGGTACATATATATATATATCGAGATTTAATGTGCGTTTGATATCTCTGAATGATTATTTTCTCAATTTCTAAATAGACTAAAATTGAAATTATTCTTCAATATTTTGTTTTATGACAATGCCAGCCCTGTTTATCAACCCTTGAAAATTGTGTAACAAATCAACTCGCACCCGTCTTTTAGTACTCGCTCCTAGCGGGAAGGTACTTTCGGCGGGAAGGCAAGGAGGGTTTGGGGGGCGAAGCCCTCCAACAATAGCGCCACAGACGAAAAATTTTGAGGTCAGGTTTTATTAAAGAGCGTTTGGTGCGTTTTAGGATAACATAGCGGGCTTAATTCAGTACTGAAAAACTTTAGTATTTATACCGTGAAAACTCGTAAACCACTTGCAGATAAGATAAGATAAGAACACTGATGGTACAAATCATATGCGCCGCATCAACAAAATGCCCAATGACTTATGTTCGCGATCGCGTCTTACAATAATGTGTCTGGCTGTTTACTGGGGATGACGAAACCCGACTTTTTTACGACCCGGATACCCGTCCACATTACCCGCGGGTTACCCGGGTAGTAAAACAAAAAAATCGTGTGGGGTGTCTAATGAACTGTGAAGAAACACGCTCATCAATTATCGTAATATCTCAGACGTAATGCTGTTCTACTAACAATGACGTGCCGATGAAGTAGTATTTCATAATCACGAAAGAGGAACAGCAGCGGGCCGTTAAGATAACACTCACTGTTCGGTTGCATCTGCTTTATAACTTGTCACAGTCAAGTCAAGGTCACGACTCACGATGCGTTGGCTCGGGGCGCGGGAAGGGGGGGACTGGAGTTTTGACTTCTAGCAGATTGAAAACATAAGTGATGTTGTGGTAATTATTTACGCGGTATAATCTCTGGAAGATCGCACAAGTGGTTAGGCAGGAGGGGGTGGGGGGGCATACTCAGCACACTGCCACAAGTCGGCGGCATGAATCGGCGCTCGATTCAAATTCTCGCAAAAACGATATTTTGAAGCACGTCCATAAAAGTTACTCGCAAGAGCCAAATTGTCACTCGCAAAATGCGAGCGTGCGAGTGGGATTTTCAAGGGTTGCTGTTTATGACGTAGATACTGCAGTAGTCAAAACAACATTTCCACATTTAGAACGCGAAAATATCCTTTATTTAGTATATACTATAATGATTAATGAAGATTGATATGTTTAATATTGTGAATAATAATATTAGATTTACAAATATTTATAAAATCACAAGAGTAATTTATTTTTAAAATTGTATTTTACATGAAATTGTAGTTTTGAATGCGCAGTTCACTTCATCACTAGACTTTAAATTTGAGCGCAATCGAGAAATTATTTCTTATAAAAATTTCAATTTTACGATTTTTTTTAAACAATTACAATTAATTTAAAAAAAAAAAAAAAAAAAATTAATTTTTTTTATTTAATTTAATTTAAAAAGTTTCAATTTAATAATGATTTTACCACAGAACAACAAAAAATTCGCATAACACATGGCAGCTCAATGCACCAATTACGCTCATCCAACAACGCGGCGGGACTTAAGCGTTTTCCTAGTATAGATGTTTTTTACATGTACAAAATAATTGGAATTGGATGGCATTGGGATCATGATATCACAGGGTCAAGCACCAAATGTGTATAATGTGTCAGTTTTTACCTTCCATTTGTAGTGAAATTCAAATTTGCCTCAATTAATTTCTTTGAAAAATAAAAAATTGGAGGGGACCTTCGAAATCACTGAACTTGGACCTGCCACGTGTTTTGGTATTCTCGAAGAAATATTTCTCATGAACATCGTACTTTTACGATTTTTTTTCAATTTTTAGTGAGATATTTTTGTGACATTTGGGCCGATTCTGACCAAACGGGTGGGGCTACAATGTTCATATTTTACATGGACATTAAAGTAATAGTAGTGATGTATTGCCTTTTGAAAGAAAAAGTTAGCCAGAATCCATAGAATAAAGGTTTTAATACGAGTTTTTTTAGGTATATAATAACAATTAACAAGTAGCAATAGAAACTTGACAACAATCACCTACAATGCATTCAAAAAGCACTTGCAAAAGAAAAGAGATCCCATGCAAAGTAAAAATTTACAAAAAAGCTCATCCATGAACGCGACTAAAAAAAGTGTTCGCAAAGCGGCCTAGTTTAAATGATGAACTAGTACTAGGCCTAGTTAAAAAAACAAAACCGATATATATTTGTACCCCCACCTCTTCGTAACAACCGTGCCAACTCGAGAAATAACTTTGCAAATAATCCCATAGAAAAGCAAGACTGGCTGGGTGTTGGTTTTATTGTCATCGCTATTAGATCTTGAGCATCTAGAGCTGTGAAATTATAGCATTAATTTTTTGGCTTTGTAGTGCCATTAATTTTTCCAAAAATAGCATTTTTAGCATTAACTTCCCAGGAAGTCGTAAAGAGGGAATTCAAGTCGAGTCCGAGTATCGAGTCGAGTAGTAAACAAAAATCTACAAGTTGTTTCTGTATTTATGAAGGCCCTAAGTATGTATGCAATCTATATCAAATTAAATATTAATATTGTGCCGCTTCAATGCATTAGCTTTATAGCATAGCCTTTGCAGGGGGGCTAAAATAATTCACCATTATGTACTACTTTACAAGGTACTACATGGTAGTAAATTCAGTGCAATAAATGAAATGATATAAGTAGGGTTGCCCTTGATAATCGATATCAGTAATATGATATGATAATCGATTCAAGTATTTTGATATGATATGATTATCGATTTGAATAGTGACATTGATGTTTTCGCGGTTTGCCGTGCTTAAAATTGCCGCGCTGTCGTATCAACGCGCCGATTGGTTGTCGGAGCAGCCAATAGCTGCAAGTATAACGTCACGCCCACCGCCGCCAGTGCGCATGCGCTCGCAGCGCGAGACAAAAACATCGCCGATCGCGATGTATTCAGTACGGCTCGACGTGTTGTGGCGTGTACTTCTCGAGCGCCGGTCTACCCAATTATACTGAATTCGTGATGTTTCTTCCGTCCCAAAGAAGACCTTTGCCACTACTTGTGACGTCGTCTAACAAGATGAGTCATGTATGGCAGTTTTTTTTATTCAAAGACAGAGGACGAGGGGATCGGGAGATCAGGCTGAGCTGGAATGTCGAGCAGATCTCGCCATCTCTCTCTCGCTAGACATGCATACTGTCGGAACATGTAAACAGTGACACCCCATGCAAGTCAAGACGTTGTGTTAAATAAAGGCTATGTAATTGAAATTTAGCCGAGCAATTTTATTTTTAAACATTGTAATGATCTCTTGTATTAGTATTAAAATTTTGAGTTTTTTCTGCTTCCTAGGCTCATTTTGGAATTGGATACGATAATCGATTTGAGTCTATGATATCAATATATTTCGATATGATTATCGATTCAATGCCTCCGATTATCAATCACGATTTTCACATCGAACGGCAACCCTAGATATAGGCCTAAGTAAAGTAGGTACTTGGAAGACACCAACATATAAAAGCAATTGGAGTCGCCCCCTCCCCCCCAACATAGGTAGTAAGGAGCGAGCTACACAACTATATTTAATATTTATCTCCAGATGATGTTAATTCTTGCATATGTTACTGGTGTCCAACACGTAATCTACTGTCAAGTGTCAACATGTAATTTTCATTATCGGAATGGAGCCCTGAAGTGTGAGCTGGGTGGGACCTTGCTTGCTTGCCTTCCCGTGCTAAACTGATGAGCCGGCATCTAGAGCGCTTGCGCAACCCACCAGCTGCTGTGGAACTGGGGTGGGGCATGTGATGTGGGACCTTGAAACATCACAGTGATGACAGTCTATGCTCCAGTCTTATCTTATCTACAAGATAACATGCCACTACTGGAGCCATGTCATTATAATACAGTCGCAAGATAAAAATATGCTAGCCACCCTGGAAAACTATTCACAGCTGTTGTTTTTGGTAATAAAATGTTTCGAGTTGATTTGTGATATCACATTTACAATACGTCTTTCAGATTAAGTTTCAAAACTGTATTAAGTATTATTAATTACGCACACCTAGATCATAGATGGGCACCATATTTCTCACAAAAGTTGCAATAATTTTGAAATTTGAGCTCTGTGGGTGGTCGCAGGGTTCTGGGGGGGGGAGGAGAGAGGGCTCAAAGATCGCAATCTTCCCACGGCTCTCTGGCACTAATGCTCGGGAGGAATGTGCCTGTTCAATACTAATGGCGGTCGGAAAAACATGTTGAGCTGTCTTTAATCATATTGATGATTTTGTACTACATTATCGTCAATCTGCTTGTAAAATTGCGGCAGATATACTTTGCATTGGAGGCTTCCAAGATTTATTTTCTCCTGAATTAGTTGGCAAACATTTTTTTACAACTTGTGTTACGAGATTCCCATCCCTCTGTGCTTGCAATGCATCTGCCACACCGCGAGCGAACGTCGTGAACCGTGTATGTGGTGGTGGTGGTATAGTTTGTACGTTAACATTTGATGAATTCGGCTTTTTTGCCGACTCAACGGTAACATGTAAGCCACGTGTTATAAAAAATTACAAGGGTTGTAAATTAAAATTCAGTCTTTGCTGACCGTCATCAATGTTGCCCGGCAGTAGGGCTGTGCGAGTCTAGACTTTTCGAGATTCGAGCGAGATTTAAATGCTGCTCGAATCTCGCTCGATCTCGAGATCATACTGCTCGGAAAAACCGAGTTTCGCTCGATCTCGATCTCAAATTGCTCGAAAAATCTAGTCTTGAGATATCTCCGTCACGGATCACGGTGGTCGTAATTATGCGGGACCTTGCGTTATGCGACGTGGTAAAGTAATATTTATTCCCCGATTTTTGCGTAATAATTTCATATTGCCATGCCACATTGTCAAGAAATCACTAGGCCCAGATGAGCTAGGCCAAAGGCTATAGGCCTAGGCCTAACAGAGTCCCGGTTCCATTCGGTGATCGGAGCTTTGATAAACCCGAAGATCGGAGGCCTAGGGCCTACTAACAAATGACGCATAAAATAGGCTTCACTTTAAAACACTTTCTTCTAGAGAAGTTCTACAGAACGAAAGCTAGGCTAGGTATTTATTTTATTTTAGGCCTAGTCGAAATTTCACAAATTCGTTGCCAACGTGCATGCGTCTGTCGACGCGCACACAGATCGCACATTTTGACTGGTCACTGGTAGCGCTCTCTATCGTGCGAGCTACTGAACTGAAGCGTGATTTGTGAAGTTGGCGGTAGAAGGCAGAGAGCGCTTTATCGACTCGTTATCGACTCCAACGGAGAAACTACTTTATCGTTTTTTCTTAAGACATTCCTATCTCGTTGCGACATTCATTAAAGGGGTATTACACTGAGGTCGCTGCCAGGTGTTGTTACTTATTAAATATTTTCACTACCTAATTAATGTGATAAACTAATAAAGTTAGAAACAAAAATTATATTTCATTCAACATGTAGCCTAGGCCTAAGCCTAGGACCTCTGCCATAGATAGGCTAGGGCTAGGCCTAGGCTACTCCACGCCTAGGCCCCTATGCACTGAACTGAGAAATGTTTACTTTTTAAATATTATTTTCAAGTTGGCCCTAGGCCGTAGGGCCTATTTTTTACTTTTAAAGCCGCCTAAGCCTAATTATTTTGTGTAGGCGATTCTTTCTTTGGGGTCCTACAACAGGCCTAAGCCGGCTAATTTCAGTGCGCTCGATCTCGCTTGATCTCGAATCTCGCTCGAGATTCAAGATTTTTTCAAATTCTTGTTCGATCTCGCTCGACTTAAAAAATCCCTTCTCGCACAGCCCTACCCGGCAGTAGTTTCATTGTGCACCTATTTGACAAACCAATGAAGTGCAATAATGGCAACCAAAGTAAGTGGCTTAGCGACGTGTTTGCGATTCATTATTGGATGAGCGAAGCGAAGACTTCAATTTCACTGACCCCTCAAAAAATTTAGCTCAAAGTTTTTTTTGGTTTGTTTTTTGTCTGTTTGTTTGCACTCTACCGGGCAAACGGCATATGCGATCTTGATGAAAATTTGAGGGGACCTTCGAAATCTCTTAACTTAGACCTGCCACGTTTTTGGGTACAATAGAAGAAATATTTCTCATGAATATTGTACTTTTACGATTTTTTGTGCGATATTTTCGTGACATTTGGGACGATTCTGACCAAACGGGTGGGGCTACAACGTTCATATTTCACATGGACATTAAGGTAATGGTGATGTATTGCTTTTTGAAAGAAAAAGTTGAAAAAGTTAGCCAGAATCCATAGAATAATGGTTTTAATATGAGTTTTTGAGGTTTATAATAACAATTAACAAGTAAACGTAGAAACTATAACTTGACAACAATCACCTACAATGCATTCAAAAAGCACTTGCAAAGGAAAAGTGGTCCTATGCAAACTAAAAACTTACAAAAAAGCTCATCCTTCAATGCGACTAAAAAAAGCGTTTGCAAAGCAGCCTAGTAATAGATCAGGGCTGCCGTTTTAACGGATTTTATCCGTTTTTACGGATATTAAGGGTGCAAAACGGATAAACGGATTTTTAGTCTTATTTACGGATATTTTGTTAATTACGTTTTCTATGCTTATTTTCGTATATTTGAATCTGCGCGGGCTAATTTCGATTGTAAACATTGAAGGCGGGGCGATAATCGATTCGACTTTCGATAGGGGGCGGAGCATGGGCGGAGCCGTGTCCCAGATGTAGTAGGAACTGCTTCCATTGAGAAACAGCAAGGAAACAGCCAAGCAGTTGCTTTTGGGGAGGATGCAAGTTAAATTGAACAGCCAAGAGCCTACAAAATTGTTTTCTTTCGTTTTTGTTTATAAAGTTTGGATTATGTGATATTAAAAGTGAAAAATAGAATTAGTACAGTTAAACCCCATTAATTCGAGCACCCATAATTCGAAAAGTTGTGTAATTCGTAGAATAACTCAGTTCCCGGCCAATAGTATGGGAACATACATGTTAAAGGATGTGTTTAAATCGAAATTTCGATAACGTGTAATTCGAACAAATAATTTTCCCCGTCATTAAATATATCCATTATAATTTGACTGATAATTCGAAACAGTTTTAAGCAATCGCGAAATCACAAAAGACAGCAAACCGCCGTCAAAGCTTTGCCGCCGTGTAGATATTGCCTGCATCGTTCTGTACTGTGTCTAGCTGGAATGCCGCCCGGCCAGCTGACTCCCTGCCCGCCCGCACCTTCCCTCACACTCCCTAGTCTTCTGCGCAGGCCCACTTCCCCTCGCCGCTACGAGCTAAGAATAGATTCTACAAGTTGAGTTTTATTCGCCTGACGTCTGCCACTAGTCTGCTACTGTAAGTCGAGACGTGAACGTGTTGAATGCTCTGTTGCCGACAAGTGTGTCAGTGTTTGTTTTGCATGTTGTTTAGCGATGGCTCCGCCAACTAAAAAGTATAAAACTCTGACTATTGCGGAAAAAGTTAAACTTTTAAAAGACATTGACAAAAAGGAGGAGAAGAAAGGTGCGTTAGCCCTTAAGTACGGAATTCCTAATTCGACTTTATCTACAATTATAAAAAATAGGGACAAAATAGAAGACGCCTTCATCAAGTGTGGTGGTAGTGGATGTAAAAGGCAGAGGCTACGTCCGGCGAAACATGAACAGCTGGAATTACAACTCTTCGAGTATTTTACGCAGGTGCGTAGTTCAAACATACCACTATCTGGTCCAATGCTAGTGGAACAAGCCCGTGAAATCGCCTTGCAATTAAATATCGATGATTTTGCGGCGTCAAGTGGGTGGCTTGATCGATTTAAAAAAAGATTCAATATCGTCTGCCTTGCGGTTTGCGACGAGGCTCAAAGGGTGGACCAGAATGTAGTGTCAACATGGATTGAAGACCACCAGCACATATTTGACCACGGAGAAACCACGGGCGTTTCTGGCTCCTTTCTTCTCATCTGTGCATAGGCCTAGGCCCTTGGCAACTTTTAGGTTAAGATGGTAACAAATATAAACATCACATTTATCCATTTTCATAGTTTGATCAATGAAATCAACGTTTTTAGACTTTTCACGGATATTTGCGGATATTTAACGTCCTCATACAGGATTTGAAAAAAATATCAGTGGCAGCCCTGTAATAGATGTCAATCACTGGGGATCTCAGAGACTAATCTCCGATGAACCAGAGAAAGATGATCGTGTCAAGAGGTGTGAACAAATCTGGTCTTTTGTCCAGTGTTCTCCCCAGGCCCGGACCGCCCGCGAAATTCCCTGCCCCCCAAAAAAAAAAATTCAAAATCAAAAAAAAAATTGAAAAATTTGACTTTTGTTTTTTGTTTTTTACTAAACGATTTGGCGAATTCAAACTCGAACGTTCACTAAACGTCTGTAATTCGATTATCAAGTTGATAAATATGAGCGTAAAGAATACCAATCTAAACTGGTCAATGCTAGCTGTACAAGCGAAATCGTTGAGTTTCGCTGATGTATAGAACCGACAGTGATGCTTTAAACGAAAACATAATGGAAAATTGCAATCATCGCTTGATCGTAACATTCACTGAGCACACAAGGAGCACATCACACAATGACAATTAGCAATTCAATTTTATTGATGCTAGCACGAATTAAGTAATAACAAGGGAGTCATCAAACACGAGTTTCAAGTTGAAGTTTGTAACTACAATCTTAGATAATAACATTTAGAAGAACTCACTCACCTTTAGTAAGGGCCTATGTACTCATTAGCAATAGGACTACATATTATCCATGCATAGATTATCAAGGAGAAAATAGGTTAGACTATGATTTCATCGAATTTGCAATGTTAAACCCACTAAACCAACTAAAGCAGCTACTTTAAAAGCTCGAAAACTCTAAAACTCACCAAATCGAATCTAGGATCTCAATTTGTTCCGGGGCAAGCCACGGACCCACTAATTTTGCCTACCCGGCAATGTTATGAACCAGTGACTTTTTCTAGGGAGAACACTGTTTTGTCCCTTTGAGGAACTCGAAATTTGTCAACTGTAAACGGACGAACTATACACTGAAAAACCCAAGCCTAGGGTACATGTGCACCGACCTCGAGTGCATGTGTACCGAGGTTACATCAAGATCTTCGCATTTTGCACATTTTTGTAAGTCTCCCGTCCGCCGTCAGCCAAGCAATGATGACTGGAGAGGCGATGTAAGGAAATTGGCAAATGATGGCGCGTCCTTCCCAAAAATCGTGCGTATTTTATGAATAATAGCATTTATCGCTTTAAAATGCTGATATATCGCATTAATTCGCGAAAATTAAAATTGCATATTTGGCTCCCAAACATCATGGAACGTAAAGAAATGAAAAAAGTTGAAAAAACGATTTTTATTTTGATCGTGCATATCGCAATAACGATATTTTCAAACCTCTGAGCATAACTAATGATTATCTCATCTCTACCCTACACTAACACTGCAGCTTTTGTTATTACACTCGGGAATAAAACCAGCAGTGTGTTTAATTATTTCAAAATGTTGACTAATAAAACATATCTTACCTAAGCACTTGTGTCGGCGTACAAGTCTCGAGACAAACTGGATAACTATGACGCTGACTGAAGAGTTGTATAGGAGATCACTCAGTGCAGACCACTTTTCTTGGTAGAGAGTAGAGACAAAGTAACAGTGAGTGGAGCTTGCCAGTAGAATTAAGCATACGATCCTACAAACTAAAATAAAAAGGTTGTCATCAATGATCGAATGTCGTATTTTGATGACATTCGATAATAGGTACTGGACTTTAAGGAATTAGATTTTAATTTAGTCAAATCTTTAAAAAAATTTAGGCCTATAACTCTTTGTATGAAATTAAAGGTTTCGGTGGTGTGGTATAAATAAACCCACCATTATTTGTGCAAAACAAGAAGAAACCCTTTACTTGTTGAGAAAAATAAACATTTCAAATTAAAATGTTTTATAGTCGAATACCTTACCTATTAGTATCAAGAAAGGTGATGTGTGAGTGGGGAACTGCTGTTTATATGTGTTTATATATAAGTACTACCAGAGTCGATAAAGAAGTTTCCCTGTTGGGGAGGTCCCCTAACTCCAAAGTCAAAACGGAATCTAACGTCCTGTGCGCTGAGGGCGGCTCCAATGTGAAAGTAATAAAAGCACTGCACGCTAAATACGGTCAGTACTCAGTAGATTATCGATGTGCAGTGACGCTGAAATCAACAAATGACAGACGAAACGTAAACTTCAATTTTATTTCAATCATATTAACCCTGGGCCCTAGTCTTTTAAAACGATTTACTTTTCATTTATTATTGTACTATGAAGTGTTGCGGAGGCGTCACTGACATTTTTGTGCAAAATAAATTGAGATGTGCCTTGTTTAAGCCATATGGACGTAAGTGTAGCCTAGGCCCAAGGCCACAATACTGTTTTCAGACGTAAGTACGCCCTTTGCATTCAAATCGAAACCTTAAGCAATCCTGATTGTCAGCCTCCTAGGTCCTAGGCTTAGGTCTACTACATCAGAAATAACCTCATCAATAAATAGAGTTTGCTTTATGCAAAAACATTTGCCAACATGAACATTAGATCGTATTTAATATTTTGACGTTTCACGCCATTTGTCGTCAACGACTGGTAGAAAAGTGACATAGTTTTATTAAAGTAGTTCCATCAATCGTCACACAGAGTTGCGCGGAACGTTAGATTCCATACGCCAAAAATCGACATTTTATTTAACCCAGGGCGGTAGGTAGCCTATATAAGGGAGTTGGAGGATCTCCCCAATGGGGAAACTTTGTCATCGACTCTGGTAGGCCTACTACCTTGGCTAAAGTTCACCTCATTTTGATTAAAGTTTATTGTTTAAGGCCTACAATTTAAAGAATAAAGTAAGGCTAAGTTGATTCAATTTGAAAAATTAAATTATTTGCTTTTAAGTGATAGGCCTAGGTCTTTATTAAATGCATTATGAAGTAGAATTAAGACATCACATCAAATGCCCACATTTGATTACCTAAATCTATTCATTAAAAACTAAAAAGCTACTTTGGCCTATCGTAACACTCGCACAAAAAGAAATCAAATGAATAAATTAAATAGGCCTAATAAATAATAAAGTGAATTAATTTTTTTTTTCAAGTTGAATATAAAAATTAAAATAGGCTACGGTAACAAAAGTTTCAAGTATCGGTGGGTAGGGCTAAAAGTTTGTGAACCACAAGTGAACCCCATTCGGTTTTACAAGTTCCTTCCCCAAGTAGCCTATGACGATCACCTTAGCGTTAACTTTGCAAAGGAATGTAATTCACCAGAGAACTAGCCGCTGGTAACGCTGACGTGACAGACTACAAGTCTCGAGGTCGGCATCGAAGATCAGAAACTAGTTCTAGACGATCGGTTTACGGGGCCGGTGTAGCAGCAAGATCCAAGTTCTGATAGCTTCCCGTGCACAGCTGCCTTCTGCCGATTCAATTAAGCTGAAAAGGAAAAATAAGAAATATTAGCAGTTAGCACCAACATAAATAAATTCGTATTTGCAGTCGACTACTGTCTACCCACTAGGCCTACAATAAAAAATAGAGTTTAGAAAATGAAAGATTAGGCCTAAATGTTTTAAAAACAGTAAAATTAATTAGGCCATGATGAATGATTAATGTTCATTTGTAGGCCTAGGCCTAGTTTACGTAGATACGATTGTGTTGATGTAGGAAAGGAAAGCTGACAACCAAGTTGGCCAAGAACAAACCAGCACAAAATCCTTTGTTATTGGTTGTATAGGGGCCCAAGTGAGAGCATAAGTTTGGAAAAGAATATAATTCACTCACCATAGAACTAGCCGCTGGTAACACTGACTTAACGGACTACAAGTCTCTAGCCGGTCGGCAATGAAGATTGCAGAGTTGTTCGAGATGACGGTCAGTCTTCGGGACCTAACAGCGAGTTCCAAGTCTTGGGTCACATCCTGTGTAGAGCTTCCCACCATCGAATCAAGCTGGTTGAAAAGGAAAAATCAAGAAATATTAGTAACAACGTTACAAATTCTTTTACAGTTTAGGCCTACAGTACTAATTTTATCTATGTCTCTATAAATCCCTAAAGGATTATTTGATCCTGTTTGGTGGAGGAAAAGTAAATAAAAAATCACACGGCTGCAGCGACAATGAAGGAAAATACAAAATGGAAAGTAAAGAACCGTGTTAATGTGGCGTCATCAACAGTGAACCCTCCTCATACTTGTTGAATTAAAGTTAAGAAATCAAGTAAAATTAATTAATTTAATCATTTATGTTCAATTGTAGTAATTTAGGCAAGATACATTTTACATGTTGTGTAGTGTAGGGCTACACAAGTCCTTAAAAACAACTGGAATAATATAAGAAAAGGAAAGCTGACAGCAAAGCTAGCTAGTCACAAACCAGCACAATATCCTTTGCTATTCGGTATTTTCAAGATTGGAGAGGAATAAGTAGGGCTGTGCGAGTACCCGAAATGTCTGAGTCGAGTAGCAATTTGTGTTTTGCGGTAATGTAGTTTTGAGCGAGAGATCCGCCGTCACCGTCATGTTATAGTTTTTAAGTTTGCCAACAGAAAGCACTGCAATTGCAAGTCTTTCGATATCAAGAAGTCGAAATTGCTCGCAAGCGATATAGTATTTTCAATAATCGACTTTCCACAGTAGGCTAGTAGCAAAATCTTAAAATGGCGGATTTTTCTCGATACGTATTTTCTGGACACGAGATAGCAAGAAATAGTTACCGGTATTTATTGTTGATGCTGGTTGATTTTGTCAGGTGAAAAAGATTGTAATGACATAGACGCACAATTTTATCCATCTAGGCCTACTAATGAGTTTTCATCGGAAAGTGACTGTCCAAATGTATCCCGTAAGCCAAGGCTAGGCTAGGGCCCTAGCCTAGGGCAAAACCGATATGCACAATGTAACATGGCCTATGGCTGTATTTGTATCCAGTTGAATAAATAAATAAATAATGTTGATTTTGATGTAGGGTATTGTCTTCAGGTTTCGCTAGGGGAGATTGGGGTAATAAGGAATTGGGGTAATTGGGAACAAGCCCTATAATAATTAAGAAATTTGAAGATGTAAATTTTTATGAAAAATTGTTTGGTAAGGAACATACCTTCTTCTTTGATAATGTAATCAATTCTACTGAAAACGAATGTGAGCACGACTCTAAGAAATTATGGAAAGTAATAAATAATATCATGGGTAAGGGAAAAGTCCATAACTCAGTAAAATCACTAAGTCTAAATGGTATTGGAATAGAGAGAGAAGAGTGTGCAAATGAGCTTAACAACTATTTTCTTAGGAGTATAGAAGAAATAGTAGATAATATAGAGGAGCCTACTATGAAAGATAGTTCTATTCCGACACTCGTATCAGAACAAGAAATTGACGGTTTTTCTGAATTTAAAAATATCTCATTTGCTGAGCTGAAGGACATTATTTGCAAACTGCCAAATAAGAAGGGGATGGAAGGCATCTCAACTGAAGTATTAAAAAATACATTTGGGGCATATGGGCAGGAGTTGCTAGAGGTTATAAATATGTCACTGACACAGGGGATATTCCCTGAGAAATGGAAAATTTCTACTGTTATACCTGTGCCTAAAGTTAAAAACACTTGTAAGGGGGAAGAACATAGACCAATTAATATGTTACCTATATATGAGAAAGTGTTAGAGAAAGTGGTACATAAACAACTAATGGAATATTGCGAGCAGAGAGAATTATTAAGTAGTAATCAATCAGGATTCCGTAAGAATCACTCTTGTGAAACTGCTCTGCAAAAAAACATTACTTGAATGGAAAGAAGATATGGATGTTGGAAAAATAACAGTGGCAATTTTTCTAGATTTCAAACGAGCCTTTGAGACAATAGACAAAGATATACTGTTAAGTAAACTTAGGTGCAAATATAAGATGTCTGGTAGTGTATATAAATGGTTCGAAAGTTATTTGTTAGATAGATCTCAGGAAACTAAATATGATGGGGAGTTATCAAGCAAACAAAAGTGTAGTTATGGAGTACCTCAAGGCTCGGTCCTTGGGCCGTTGTTGTTTATAATGTACATTAATGATATCAATGAATGTGTTAGTAGAGTCATATTAAAACTTGTTTGCAGACGATACTCTAGTATCCTTATCTGGTTATGATATAAAAATATTGTGTGAAATTTTAAATGAGGAATTAAAAATCATCCTGGACTGGCTTAGAAGAAATAAGCTTAAACTAAATGAAGTAAAAACAAAATGTATGCTAATCACATCATCGGGCGTTATAGATAAGAAAATTACTGAGAGAAAAGACTGGGCAATAGTAATGAATGATGGTATACTTAGTTTTGTAGATGAATTTAAGTACTTAGGAGTAATAATAGATAAACATCTCAAATTTACCAGCAATATTGAATATATAAGTAAGCAAATAAGTGGGAAAAAAAATATACTATTCAGACTTAGGAGATTTGTACCTGCTAAAACACTGATAGTAATATATAATGCACTTATAAAACCTCATCTAAATTATTGTGGAACACTATTATGGGGAGTAGATAAAATGAGTATGTCAAAGCTACAAAAACTCCAAAACAGGGCTATGAGAGCAATATTGAAAGGAAACATGTACTCAAAGATTCAAGATATGCTCGATACCTTAAACTGGCTGTCAATAGAACAAATGGTCTCCCTTAATACCCTTACATTTATACATAAAATAGTAAGAGGTGAACTACCAGGGTACCTACAAAAACACATCTCGTTTGGTACTGAAGTCCATAAATATAACACTAGGAGAGCTCACAATGTGTATGTAGAATGTAGAAATAAGTCCATGTCTCAAAGGTCTATTCTCTACAGTGGTATGAGATTATATAATAAGATAGATAATAGGATAAAACTGATGCATGGAAGTAGCTTTAGACAGGAATGTGTGAATTTTGTAAGAAAGAATATAGTCTTGCAGAGGTGATGAACATGTTTGCATTGTTCATTTTTTCATTTTTCTTGTAATAAAATGCTATTTGCTTTGAGTATCTATTAGTAGGTTGTGTTGTGTACCATGAAATAATATGTTAACATGTAATAATAGCTGAAAATGCTAAATAAAGTGAAATGAATTGAATTGAATTGAATTGATTGGTGTTTTAGGACTCTTGTAAGGTACTGCAAAAAAAAGTGTAAAATGTTTCTAAGAATGTTTTTCCTTTCTTATAAGAATTAATTGTAGTAAAGACTGTATGCTTATTTTACTGCTTACATTTATGAGAGTGCCTTATTTTGATTTTTGTAATTTATCTCTTTCCTCTCCTAAAAGTAGGGGGTAATTCCTATTTGCCCCAAGAATTTAATTTTTGGGGTAAAAGGGAACACCCATGAGGGGTAAATAGGAATACTATGGGGTAAATAGGAATGAGTCATATAGTGTAATGCTATATCATAGGGGTAAATGGGAACAAACATGTCTCGTCATGCAGGTAGGGTAATAAGAATCCACAATCATCAACCACTGGAAATTGAAGTAAAATTCCTAGAGCGTAGAGGTAATATCTTTGCTTGGCCCTTGAGGGATGACTTTGACATCATTCAAGAGGCAAATCTTTTCCTAGGCCCAATTAAGCTCATTGGGGTCACTAAATTTAATTTAGAACCAGATCCAAAAATAATTCAATCATTTTGGGAAAAGTTTAAAACACAAAAAGTAGGCCCTTGATGAAAATCTGGGTTAATAAATTAAATGTGAGGGAAGTGTTCCTTATTGCCCCCACTTAAAAAGTGTATATTTTTCCTATTAAACAGTAATTCATGCATAACAATTTCTATATTTGTAATTTTTCATGATACAAATACTTTTTTTAAATATTAACATCATGCTATGAGAAGCTTTGTGTAGTTTTAAGACAAAAATTACAGTTTAAAAAAAACTGTCATGTCATGTTTCTAGCTATTAAAAAAATACTACAATTTGCATCTGTTCTAACTTTGTCAATAAGCAAGATATCAAGATGAATTCTTTTGCTACTTAATTATACTACAAATACCTATGTTCCTATTTGCCCCATGTATTTTAATGCACCTACCTTGCTTCTTATAATGCTTGTTCCTTATTGCCCCAAAATGTTGGGGTAATAAGGAACAATATGCGCGTGTAGAAAAAAAATCATTGCATCTAAAATAACACATGAATGCAAAATATTTAATTTTATTAAGAAAGCCAATGTTTCAATCTGATACCACTAAAACATTTATAATATTTTTTTAGTTATATGTAAATTGAGATCATAGGTCAACTTACACAAATTTGTTCCTAATTAATTACCCCAATCTCCCCTATGAAAGTAAATAAATAATAATAAAATAAATAAATTGTATTTAGAGTCTACCCACTCAGATATACAACTGATTTTCAGTGGGGGACAGTAAATCAAAGTGACCAAGCCAACCCTGTAGGCCCTGACGCAATCGACGAGTGAGCGATAACCAACCAAAGATTTATATTTTTTAATAGGAAATGTAGCAATCTGTAGTATGGAAAGTGCAAACACCCACGGATCAACGCCGGAATCAACAAGGCCGGTTCAGAACAACTTTGAATTTATTATGTGCTTCGTTGCTAGGACGGCTCCAAAGTCACCGTTTACAAATTCCGAAGACAAGAACTGATGGACTTGTCCAAATCAGAAGTTAAAAAACTTCTGACTTTGGCAGGAATCGAACCCTGGACCAATTTCCAATTTTGGATTGGAAGCAGGCAGGCTAACAAGACCAACGAGCCACACACAAAACCATCTAGCCGCACCAAGACCAACGAGCCACACAAAGACCAACGAGCCACACTATTGCCGCTTAATTTGATCAATCTTATTACGATTTTTCATCGGAAAGTGATGTTGATTGTTGATGTTGGTTGCCTAGGCCCTAGATCCCCTAAAACGTTTTCCCCACATGATTAAAATATATCAGAATAATCCCTGGACATTTTAAGAAAGTAATTCCATGTGTAGGCCTACATAGGCCTATATACCGGGTATATATTATTAATTTGTCTTAACTAAAATTAGTTATTATAAGAATATTGTTCGTAGGCCTAGATGATTTTTCCATCCTGCTGTGAAGGGTAATTATTTTGATTATACTTAGGCCTACTTCACGGTGTATATTTTGAATGAAAAGTTTATTGCACTTTCAACTCCACAATGATTACCGGTACCTAAATGTAAAGATTAGCCTACGTAGGCATAATCGGAGTGCTACGAGTTTGCTATGACTCAAAGCTGCCGATGTGAATGAGGGAAGGGTGTTGAAATTGGAGACTACTTGTGCAAATGAATGAAACAATGACTGTAAATTGGTTCATGAGAAAACACAGTTCTGCTGGTTGCACACAAGATAAAAACAGCATAAAATAAAAAGAGTTTACATACTGATCACGCCTCGCGTAGGGCCTACACGTTTACACGTAGCTAGGCCTACCATACCTAAAATGTCAACTACCATGTTATACATACATCACACAAGTGTGGAATATCTTCCCCAAGTGTATTAAGACAACCAGAAAGGAGGGGTGTTCCACGTGTCCATTTAAGGGCTGCTGTCCACTAGGCCAGGGGGTAGCTACCCTACTAACCAGTAACCAGACATAGAGTAGAGTAGAGTATTTATTTACCATTTGATTTATACAATGTATACATATAGGCATCGTCAAGATTATGTAAAACTAGGATAGGCCTAGTGACTAAATTAGGTATTATACAATTAGGTAATATACAATGAAAAGAGCTACATTAAGCATTAAGCACTAAGCAAATATACAAAATATATACATACTAATTTAGCCATACCAGGCACACTGGTTTGGACTGTCAGTACCTATTAATAGGAGTACAATATAATACCATAGAGTTACCCAGTACACAAATAAATTTGAGAATAGGTGATTAATACTAGGCCACGGCATAGGCCTAAGCCAGTTGAAGTAAGGAGATTCACTCACTGAGGTATTCTCTAATGGAGTAAAAACTTTTGGCAGTGAGGAATAATTTAAGGTGATGTTTAAAGGAATGTAGTGTGGGGCAGGTTTTGATGGGGTTTGGAAGTTTGTTATAGAGGGTGGAGGCTAAGTATTCCGGGCCTTGTGAAAAGAGAGACAGATTGTGGGCTGGGAGGTGGATGTGGAGGGCGGCTCTGGTATTATGGGAGTGCACTGACTCATTAAGAGGAAAGAGATTTACGTTGGAGCGGACAAATATAGCAGCTGTTTGTATGAGGGTGCATGCTAGCGTAAGAACTCCAAGCTTTTTGAAAAGATCCCTACATGAGTGCCGTCTTGAGACACCGGCTATGATTCTAATGGCTCTCTTTTGGAGAATGAAGATCCTATGGGCATGATGAGAACCTCCCCAAAACAGCAGGCCATATGATAGGTGAGAGTTGATATGTGCGAAATAGACAAGTAAAAGTACATGGGGGTGGACGATTGGTTTCAGCTTTCTAATTAAGTAACAGCCTGTTAGAATTTTGTTTGCAACGAGATCACAGTGGGTGAACCAGTCAAGGTTTTCTGTAAGTGTTAGGCCTAGTACTTTAACCGAGCTGGAGCGGGGAATGATAACAGATTCCAGACGCACCAGGGGACTGAAAGAGGGAGTATTGTTGTGGGTGTGAAAGTACAAATACTTAGTTTTTGAATGCGATATGGTGAGGTGATTACCACGGCAGTAGGATGACATTTGGGCAACTTGCTTGTTCATTAGGGGGGGGAGGTCGATGATGGGTTTAGATTTAGGGAGGGTTAATAGGTGGCTTGAGTCATCAGCATATTGGCTGAGTGTACCTTCATCTAAAGAGTCTGATTGGTCATTTACATAGAGGATGTAGGCTAGTGGACCCAAAATTGAGCCTTGGGGTACTCCGCAGAGGATGGGAAGAGGTTTAGAATAGGTTTTGGTGATGACTTGTCCAACTGTTGATTTGAGCTCCACAACTTGGGTACGTTCAGATAGAAAAGAGGATAGCCAGTTAAGCGCTGTTCCGCGAATACCAAGAGTTTCAAATTTTGCCAGGAGAATTGTGTGGTCTATTGTGTCGAAGGCTTTAGTCATATCATAGAATAGTCCCACCGCCTGATCTCCTTTGTCCAGAGCAGAATAAAGAGGGGAGAGAAAACTAAAAATAGCAGTAGTGGTGGACTTGTTTTTTAAAAACCCATGCTGGCTGGGGGATAGGCTGTTATGGTAGTTTAGAAACGATATTAGGCGGTCGTGCATGGCATATTCAAATAGTTTTGAGAATGAGGAGAGGAGTGAAATGGGTCTATAGCTATTCATATCAGATTTTTTGCCTTTGTGTTTATAGATGGGGATTATCTTTGATGCCTTTAGTTTAGAGGGGAAAATGCCATCTGAAAATGATTGGTTAATGATGTACGACAGAGGGCCCGAGATGAGATTAGCGCACTTCGACAGGAGAGAACCTGGCACTTCATCTAACCCGCAAGAGTGCTTGGTGCTTAGTTTTGACAATAATCTGGTTATTTCCATGGGTGAGGTGGGATATAAGAAGATAGAGGAGCCTGAGGGGGTGTAGTTGGATTTCTGAGAGGAGAGATCCTTGTTAGAAGGATTTGGAAGTCTCCCGGCTATATTGCATGAATTGACGAAGAAGTCGTTAAAGTGCTCACATTGTAGTAATGAATCTGTAATTTCATTTCCACTAACTTTGATAGACAGTTTAGAATTCAGTATGGGGGCCGTGGTCTGTGCTTTAATCATAGACCATGTAGATTTAGAGATATTCCCACTCAAGGAAATTATGGAGTCATTGTGATTGAGCTTTGCTTGTCATATATTCTTGGCGTGACATTTTTTAAGGTTACAGTACAGTTGTTTGCGTGTTGGGTTGTGGGACCACTTTAGCTCAAGGTGGAGAGACCGCAAAGTTTGGGCTTCAGAACGGAGTTCCTGAGTAATCCAGGGGTTAGCTTTAGTATTTTTTATTGGACGGCTTAAGAGGGGAAAGGCTGTGTTGAAGTGGTGTAGGAAAGTAGACAGGAAGAGCGAAAAAAGTTGGTCCGCATCTCCCGGAGCAGACAGCGAATGCCAAGTCTCCCTGCTTAACAGGGACTGAAAGTAAGCAATGTTGTCCGGACTAAAGGATCGGTTTTTGACACTAATTTTGGGAGCAGTTGGACAGAAATTAGGGATGGAGAGATTAAGAGTAAGAAGATGATGGTCAGATAAGCCGGTGTCTGTTGTGCTCGAAGAGAAACTGTGACGGGTGAATCGTGGTGAAAATGTTGTCAATGAGAGAACTACTGGTGGCTGTGACACGAGTTGGAGTGGCCACGGTTTCATAGATATTGAATGAACGAACTACGTCAAGAAATTTAGTTCGCGATGACGAAGGCACCAGAAGGTCGATATTATGGTCGCTGCATAGAACGATGTCAGCGTGGAGGAATTTTTTAGTGATGAGGATAAGTACCTCATCAAGCTTGGTTAAAAAGGTATTAATATCCCCTAAGGGTGAACGGTAAATTGAGAGAATAATAAATTGGTGGTCAGGAAGGAGCCAGGAACAAGCAACACATTCGAAGTCTTTTTCCTGGCAGAAAGATTTTATAACAGTAATGGGGGAAATATTAAGGTGAGGTTTGGCTAGTATTGCTACACCACCATGGGTGAATGTGTGGCGGCAGAAGATCTCAACATTCACATAGTTTGAGATGCAAAAGGAGGATATTTCGTGTGGGGTGAGCCAGTGCTCCGAAAGGCAGAAAATATCGGGAGAAAGGGAACTTGTAAGAAGTTCAACTTCTTCTACCTTATTACGAATGGAGCGTATATTAAGGAATGCTATTATGGAATTGAGATTAGATGGAATTGTGTTTTTGGAATGGTTGGGAGAGCTTTGTAGGCCTACTGTTAATGGAGAGATGGAAGGGAGTGGCTGCGTGGGTGTGGCTGTAGCTAAGGAATTGGTGGTGGGGTTTGGAGAGAGGGAAAAAGGGAGTTGTTGGCCTTTGTGGAGATGATGACTGTTCGATTAGGCCGGGCCGATCTGGTTGCAATGGGCTCGCGAAGGAATGTTGGAGCGGCTTCGGCTACTGCTACGATAGGCTGAACACCGGGTTGCTGGGACGTACCATCCTGTGTTGCTTTCTGAGCGACAACCAGAGTCACGGGCTGTGACAAAGGTGCTGCTCTACAATAGTCCAGCAATAGCGGCCAGTTACTGGGCAATGTTAAATCCAGTGTTAACGTTGCAGAGCCTCGCTCCCGGTCTATTGTAGAGCGTCCTTAAGGGTCGATCTAAATAAGTCTGAGAACGGTAACATTGGCTATGAATATGATTAAAAATTTACCCTGGAACTATAACGGTAAGCTATTGCCGGGCTTTTGTTGAGCATTCCTTAGGCTTCAGTCATTACAGTTGTTGACTAGGCCTAGGGTTCATCTGTCAAGTACCGTAGGTACCGGTACGGTACCCGGTACCTAAATGTTGAAATGTTGAATGACTTGTATAAAGATATATAATTTGCCTAGAAGGACAAAGGCTGCAGAAGGCGTCTTTACACGAAGTATCTAGGCCTAGGCCTACACGTGCATAAGCAAACAAGAGTCTGTGTTGAAACAGAAATTGGCAAGCTGTATGCTGAAATCTCAATAAAAGTGGCAGGTAAACCGGCAGCAGGGGGCAAATAAGAGATATTAAAGAGGGCAAGACAAGGTAAGAGGTGGCAGCAGTGTTGAAGGAGACAAAAAAAAAAAGTGGGAGAAGGAAATATCCCGAAAAGTAATGGAGATTAGAGCAGGTCAGGATGACTAGGGAATGACAATAGGAAGGGGAAGATCGAGGGGAAGGACCATAACCAAGGGAATCGCTGGGCCAAGCCAATTAGGCAGGGATGATGAGGACTCTGAAAGGGTCGAGAGAATGGAGCGTAATGAGGAAGGAAGAGCAGATGAGCAGAATAGAGAGGAAAGAGTAAGCGAGGGGAGGACGATAATACAAGGCAGGGAAGAGGATTTCTAGGCAGGGGAGAGGAGAGACTACTAGGCAAGAGGGAAGGAGCATGCAGGTAGGAGGATGACAGTGGCACCTACACAGGAAAGGTCAAAAGGAAGGTATGGGGATGTGGACAGTGGAGGTGGAGAACAGGACAAGGGACCTGGGGACAGGAACCATAGTGTATGGGCCCTGGGAGACTCAATGATGAGGGGGGCAGCCCCATATCTGGGAAGAAGGGGTGTCAAGGTAGAAGCGTTCAGAGGTATCACAGTGAGGGGAATGAGGAACTTGATAAAGGGATGGAAAACAGCCGAGGGAGTTAAAACTGTGGTGTTAATGGTGGGTACAAATGATATAAGAAGGGTTCAGGGGGGGAAGTATAGAAGTGAAATGAGGAGGGAAATAAGGACCCTCATAAGGGATGTGAAAGAGATATGGTGCGTGGATGTGGAGAAGGTCATGGTGATGGGGGTTGTCCCCAGGACAGACACCAAACAATGGGTTATTGAAGAGGTTAACGGCGGAATAGAAAGGGCATGCGAAGATGAAGGGGCATACTTCATTGATACCGAGGGCAGACTAGGCTTGAATGAGCTATGCGAGGATGGGCTTCACCTAAACCGAGAAGGGGGTCACAAGCTGGGTGAAATTATCCAGCAGGAGATTCTTGATAGGAAAGCAAACGGGAAGGAAGGGCATCATACATGAAAGAGTGGGAAGGGTAAAGGAGAAAAGGGATGACATGGAGGAGGAGGGAGAGAGCAAAGAGTACAGGGATAGTAAGCAAGAGGTAAGCAGAGCCAATAAGGAAAGGGAAAGGGGAAAGGGTAGAAAAGGAATAGAGGGGAGCAAGGAAGGAAAGATAACAATGAAGGGAATATCAACAAAGAAGGGAAGAATAACAAGGAAGGGAATCATAAAAGAATAAGAGGGATAGTATGGCAGGAACAATGAATAATAAGAAACAAGAGGGGACCCCACATCCAAGGGGGGGCAAGAGTAACCAAGGGAATGTTAAGGAGGTAACGGCAAGGCTACAAAAGAATGGAGTTATAGGGGATAACGAGGGATCAATAAGGATACTGCTGGTAAATTCAAGGAGCATAAGGAGCAAATTTCAGTTCTGGACTATGGTGGAGTTATATGATGTGGATGTAGTCGTGGCGGTGGAAACATGGCTGGATGACAGTATTCTGGATGGAGAGTTGGGGCATACAGGATACAATGTATTCAGAAGAGATAGAGATGGCCATGGAGGAGGGATACTGGTAGGATGTAAGATAGGACTAGGGGCTAGAGTAGCATGGAAGGATGGTGTTTATGAGATGATGGGGATAAAGATACTTGCAGGGGCTGATGAATTGGAAATAGTTGCCGTTTATAGGCCACCAGGGGTAACAAATTTTGATGGCCTAGACACTCTAAGCAACAGGGGGATGGGTAACGGAAGAACAGTAATAGTGGGTGACCTAAATATGCCTAATGTTACCTGGGAGGGAGGTGTGGAAAACTTAGGCAGCAGAGCCCAGAGAATAGCAAACAGGATAATTAATGAAGGGTTTGAGCAGATAGTAGAGGGAAATACTAGAGAAAACATAAATGGGGGTAACCTACTTGATGTTATCCTGGTCAGACCTAGAGACTGTTGGTTTGAATGCGCAGTTATAGAAGGAATTAGCGACCACAAAGCTGTAATTGCCGAGATAGAGGGAGGTAGAAAAACAAGGACGAACATAGGGATTAAGACAGCGTGGATATACAAAAGGGCGGACAAAGAAAGAATAAGGGAATATATGAGAGAAAATTACGGAGATTGGAGAGAAACCTGCAACACTGTGGAAGAATTGTGGATAAAATTTGTAGAATTATGCGAGGAAGCAAAAGGGAAATGGGTACCAAAAAGGGAGTTTAAGCCAAATAATGATCCGCCGTACTATGATAACCATATAAGGGCCCTCAAGAAGAAAGGTAGAAAAAATTATAACAGGTATAGAAGAACAAGGAAAGCTGAAGATAGAGAGATATTCAAGGAGACTGAAAGGGAATTAATAAGATCAAAAAGAGTTAAATGGGAGGAGCACATGGCAAACATGCTCACTGAAGATGATAAACAGGGAAGCTGGAATAGGATGTACAGTTATGTAAGGAAGAAGAAGGGAACAAGGGGAGAATGGACAACTAGTCAAAGGCGGGGCTTAGCTAGTTCCGAAAAATCCAACAGATAGCGCCGCGAGCTGTGGGACAAGCTGCAACCGAAGTGTGGTTGGCGCAATGGACTTCAACGTGGTTTTACGCCCGCACGGGTGGAAATAATCCTTGAAAAATATGTTTTTTTTAGAATGGGCTTAGCCAAACAAAGACTATGTAGATCAAGAAGGAAGCCAGCTGCATGTGTGGACTTCGGAAAACGGTGGTCATCATAGTCCCTATACCTTTGGGTTTAGAATGATTATAAACCCAAAGCCTTTACTCTAGAAAGCATTTTTTAAGTTAAGTCTCAGGTTTAGGCCAATATAATTTATTATTCCTCAGTTCACAAGATCATATCGTAAAAAGTAGGCTTGGGTTTAACTCTAGGGGTAGGCCGCAGGCGGAGGGATAGGTTCTCATCCTAGGCCTACACGGCTAGGACTAGACATACCTCTTTGCTAAGATTGAGGCCTAGAAATGTACCCCTCTTTATAGTTTATACACAGTTTAGGCCTTTAACCTTGGAAGCTTTAGACCTAGGCCTACCTTAAAAGCAAAATCAAGGCTAGACTGTTAATATTAACCTACCAATAAGCAGAGGCCAGACCTAGGTGTTATTTTCCTTTCCATATAGGCCTACCCTAACTACTAGATGTGGGCAACTTTTATTATCTTAGGGGTCAACTGTGTTATGTAAACATAAAACTAACTATGTATGCAATACTTAATGGAAATAAAGCAACATTCTATTCTATTCTAGCTAGGTGTAGGCCCTACACCTAAACAAAAGTAGGCCTACCCTGTCTAGTGCTAAGGCCTCTCTCTTGTGCAGAACTATAGGGCCGCGTCAAACAGGTCTACTCATTAGCCTGCCTACTACAAGCATTAAGTTTAGAATGAAGATAGTTGGCCAGTCCGGGAAATAAAAAAATGGGTAAACGTAAACACATGGGCAGGGCTCCATCTCGCAAACACTTAAGTTTGCCATGAGGAATTTGCTTGTAATTGGAATCCACTATATGCAAAGAACATTATAGGCCTACAAGCATGGTATCACATGTTTTCGTAAAACATTTCTTATCTATCTGATTTTAACTTCCCACGTCTTATTTCTTAACTTAATATCCTTCGGATCATGAAACAACACAATATTGAACCATTTCAATCCAGAAATCCAGTCTTTAGTGTGGTACAGTAAGGCTGTCAGTTAAAATCGTCCCACAGTACGGCCATCTTTGAGCACATGTTTGAGTCGTGACGTCAGAGGGCGGAGTTAGACTACTCGTCCATTGCCAGTACTCAAAGGAGAAAATGGTAATTAATAGTAGATAACAAAGAAAAGGCAGAGGCCTTAAATAAGTATTATGCGGCAGTATTTAACAAGAAGGGTCTAAATGAAGATGAAATTAGGGAGGGTAGAGGAAACAAGGAAATAAAGGTAGACAGTGGCGTGGCGAACTACTAAGAGTGATCGGTGCCTACAATATTATAACTATACCCACCCCCTACTTTCGTGGGCAACAAGGGGGTCTGGGGGCGCGCCCCCAGTTTAGCCCCGCAGGGAATTTTTTCAATTTTGGTGATCCAAGAATGGATTTCTCATTTTTATGTGATGAAATTTTAATGAGATGGATGAAAAAATGTTTTTGTTGAACTCGTAAAACCAACGGTTTGTCATTCTTTTTTGTCTTCCCCAGTTTAGCCCCACAGGGATTTTTTTAAATTTTAGTGATCCTAGAATGGGTTTGGTGCGTTTTACCAGCAATTAACATGATTTGATAGCCTCATTTTTATGTAATGGAATTTTAATGAAATGGCTGAAAATATAATTTTTTTGTTGAGCTCATAAAGCCAACGGTTTATAGTTCTTTTTTGTCTTCCCCAGATTAGCCCCGCAGGGAATTTTTTTAATTTTGGTGTTCCTAGAATGGATTTGGTGCGTTTTACTGGCAATTAATATGATTTATTAAACGAGCGAGTGAGCGAAGCGAATGAGGATTACTATTCAAGATAAACGGCACTTATTCTGTGACTTTGTGTGTGTGTGTGCTAGTGTGTACTATAAAAATCAGCCGAATCGCTGAACACATTGCGCTTTTGTTTTAATTGTTAACTCATAAAGCCAACAGTGTGTTATTCCTTTTTGCCTCCTCGTAGCGGCATAGCCAGAATTTGGGAAAAAATACACATTGTGAAAGTAATCAATGAAGAATTTAATACCTACAAGAGGAATCCGGGGGCCTTCCCATTTGAAAAAAAAAATGTATGTCCTAGACCGTTAGATAATCTGTGCGTTTTGGAAAACTATTTTGTTATTTTTTTTGTTTTCTCCGTTTATTGGCAGAGCCATTATTTGGGATTTAAATTAGGGGCTCCGTGGGCGTTCCCCTGGAAAAATGTATGTTCAAAGTAATTTGGTGCAAATCTGTGTGTTTTAAAGAAACACTTTGTTAACAAATATTTGAAGAGAAAAGATACGATTTTATTCTTTTACGGGCAAACTTGCTGTCTCGATCTCATTGAAATCAATGCTATTTTATGTAGAAATTGTACTGGAAATACCTCAATTGAAATAGGTCCAAGAATGTTCTTCTTATTGCATTCACGACGTCGATAATCCTGCTTTATAAGACGGTAACTAAAAATTAAAACAGATAACTCGAAAATGTTCCTGACTTCCTCCATGCCACCAGCTGTTTATTTACTTAAATTCCCCAAATCAATCTATTCAATCAAATATAAGCGAGCTTGTCTATTCATTTAGCAGAATTGTTGAATTGCTACCTGTTATTAGTTTAGTTGAGAACTACTGGATGAATATCCATCATGCATGTTGTCTGCACTTTTACTTAATCATGATTCATGACAAACTTTTCAACGGTTTAGTAAAACTATAAGGTAAGTAAGAGCTGTAGCCATACAATTCAGTAGGTGTGATTTTAACAATTAAAATAGTCATATAAAGTATATAAAATATTATGTTTCATTAAAAAGTAATGGATGGGTGGGTCCCTGCGGGACCACCCACCCACCCCTTTTGGTATCGGTGCCTGGGCTCCGATTTGGTATGTTCGCCACGCCACTGAAGGTAGATGTGGAAAAGATAACTAGGATAATTGCAACAATTAAGAAAGGGAAAGCCCCAGGGAAGGATGGTCTCACGGGGGATTTTATGCAACTTGCAATGAGGGAAACTGCGCTGTATATGGCCGACATCATAGAGGCCTCCCTGGAACAAGGGGAAGTTCCTGGGAGCTGGAGGGAAGCTGTTGTTATACCAGTGCACAAAGGAGGAGAGAAGGGGAAACTAGGGAACTATAGGCCGATATCCCTAACATCAGTGGGATCAAAGATAATGGAAAGGGTAGTGGGGGACTACATAAAAGAGATCATAAGAGGGAAAAAGTGGCTTAAAGAAAGCCAATACGGATTTAGAAAGGGCTACTCCTGCGAGACGCAGCTCTTAGGACTAGTAAACGACCTGGGTAGTTCGCTGGATAAAGGGGAAATTGTGGATGCGGTTTTCATAGATTTTGAAAAAGCTTTTGACAAGGTTCCGCACGACAAACTTATAAGGAAGCTGGAAGGAGTAATTGATGACAATTGGGTTAACCGATGGGTTAAGAAATTTCTAAGGGATAGGAGTCAAAGGGTCAGGGTAGGGGATGAAATATCAAACGAGGTGGAAGTAACATCAGGGGTACCACAAGGGAGCGTACTGGGACCATTACTGTTTGCGATATATATAAATGACATTGCAGACAGGATGGGGGCCAAGGTGCGACTATTCGCAGACGACTGTGTAATATACAGGATCATAAAGAATATTAGGGATGTAACTGACCTGAAAAGGGACTTGACGATGCTTGAGGAATGGGTAACGGGCAATGAAATGAGCCTTAACATTGATAAATGTAAATGGGTAAGGTTCAATAGAAGGAGGATAATTCAAGGCCTAGGGGAAGGGTAGGCCTACTCACTCATGGGGAAACTAATGGAAAGGGGGAAAGAATTAAATACTTGGGAATAGGGTTTTGCAGTATAAGCTCAGCTGGGAGGAAAAACTTTAAAGGAAAGGAAATCCAAGAAGGGTTTTAGGTGCCTTAACTTTGTTATGCGGACACTAAAAGGGGCAAGTAGGATTTAAAAGGGCATGCATACAAAACTCGGGTGAGGCCGGGGTCGAGTACGCGGGGAGCTATATGGGACCCGTATGGGGAAGGGGGAAGTAGAAGAGATAGAGGCAATTCAGAAAAGGCTGCCGAAGGGTACTTAAAAAGGGCATACTTGGAAGGAGGAAATAGTAAATGGGACAGGTAGTAAGGAAGTACGAAAGTGTCACGCGTATGGTAAGTGAGCTAGGATGGGAGCAGCTGGAGGATAGAAGAAGAAATGACAGACTAGGGAAGATGTTCAGGGTGACTAGAGCCAGGAAGGGTGGAGAGAGATGAATACCCTCCTAAAAAAGGCTAATTACCTAGCAAGAGGGGGACCATAATTGGAAATATGAGAGAGGGACTTGGGCAACTGATGTGGGAAGGAACGCGTTCATGGCCAGAACGGTGGTAGAGTGGAATGGCCTGACAAGGGGGTAGTGGGAGAGAAGGTATTAAGGGATTTTAAAAAGGCACTAAAAGCTCTAAAGCCACTGCCTATGGTTCACCCAGACTAGATTAAGAAGAAAGAGGGATAAAAAGATAGGAGAGGGAAAAACTATCCAAACTCCAAAACCCTCAGAGATCAGTCTTCATGAGAGTGATGAAAGGAAATGAGAGGAACAAAGGAAGCTGGGCTGAAAGCACAAAGCACAATCTACAGAAATAAGGCAAGAAAATAAGAAGGGAAACTAAAAGGAAGAAGGATTTCAAGATAAAATTTATTAAGAGGGATGAAATAATGAGGGAAGGAAGAACAATCTACCACCGACTAACCGTCAATAGTAGAGGGAACAAACAACAACAACAACAACAACTAAAATCAACAAAACACTCACCCTTGATGAAATAAGTCAAGAACAAAATCATTGTGTACTATTTATTACATTCCAGCACCAAAAATCTAAAATGAATCATCACGTTTATTGGTGTAAAGTAACAAAAAAAAACTCCAAAACCTTTAACCCCGCTATTTTAAACACAAGAAAGTACTTTTCCATTAAAAGTCATTTTCTGTTTTAAAAAAAAATGTTAAAGGTTTGTAGGTTGAGAAAAAAAAAAAAAAAAAAATTTGAAAAGTTGAGTCACACCAACTACACCAAGTAGTACCTAAAAATTTACCCTGGAACTATAACGTAAGCTATTGCCGGGCTTTTTGTTGAGCATTCCTTAGGCTTCAGTCATTACAGTTGTTGACTAGGCCTAGGGTTCATCTGTCAAGTACCGTAGGTACCGGTACGGTACCCGGTACCTAAATGTTGAAGCATTCATCCAGCGCTGGACCCAAGGCTGAAAGCCCCTTCAGACGATTGAGTAACTCGCGCAAGATGCAGAGTTCATTACTATTCCTATTACACGACGGACAATGAAGGTAGCAATAACGCCATCTATTGGAGTTCACTGGTCACGTGTTATGTTATTGGGTTCTGATTGGCGCATGCTAACTCAACTCGCTAGGAAGTTGAACTAACCCTAGTCAAGACATTTTTTGGGACTCGCGCGAGCCAAAGCGAGCTGGCTCCGCCATCTGATTGCGAATGTTAACTAATGTAGGCTAAGCCTACTCCCAGAGAGTTACTCGCGCGAGCTCGATCGTATGAGGGGGCTTTGACCGGGTAGATAGGGCCTAGGCTAGGTAGGGCTGGGCTAGGTCAGCCTAGCCATTACAATACCAAGATGGGCTGGCCTTGATACCGGTGCCCAACTAGACCTATGGCCTGTACTTGTAAGGTGTTTTAGAAAAACAAAGATTTGATTTGATCTCACTGGGATATCATGGCCACGCCCAAGCCTAGGTAGTCCCCACGCCTTCCTAGGGGTCTATGGCCACCACGAGGCAAAACCAGGAACCATGAAGAAAATTTTACGACTCATAAAATCTAGGCCTATGGGCTAGGCTAGCCTACGCATAGGTCTAGCTATACATGAGCCCACGAACGAACATCCTAGGAGTTGACGTGGCCGGCCTAGGGCCTAGCTAGCCCTAGCCTAGCCTAGCATCGGATGACTTCTCGCCCCCGAAAAAGAATTGCCAGGAAGTGAGAGAAAAATTGATAAAATCAAAAAACTACTCTGCAAACAATATCGGTCCATTCAATGCCCAATTGTACAGACAAAAAATAAACTTGGATGGTTATAAAACCACTTACCATTGGATGGATGACGAAATCTGGCTAGATTCGTCCACGAGGAGTGTTTTAGCTTCTCGACGGATGTAGGCCAACCACGTCATGTCCTTTAGCCCTCGGTCAAACGGAAAACTATCAAAGCCAAGCTCCAAAAGAGACTGACACTGACACTGTTTTATAATAGGATCTTTGGACTGACACTGACACCTGACACTGTCCCTCGACTCGAGTGACTGTCAGCTGTTTAACAGTCGAATTAATAGTGAGAGTCGATTAGTCGAACTTGCGCACCTCGCGGAAATCGAAGAGGCGCTAGTCAACGCGGCTGTGGTCGAGAAATACGAAGCAAAGCGCGCGTAAGAAATGCGCTCTCGAAATCAAATTTTGTAGATAGATAGGGAGCAAAAAACTATCACAAAACTAGGCACTGCCTCCTAGATGTTGTCGTGGCTCCTCGTCGTTCCCTGCCTGTCCACGCGCACAGTGTTAATTGTTGTCCACAGCGCTAGTTACCGTCCCCAAGAGCTTTCTTTTGTTTTTGATGTTGTTGTCACATTAAATGTCATCTCCCATGTATTTTACTGTTAAATCCAACTAAATTGAATGTTTTAGATCGTATTTTGTATACGTACATCACTTATCAAGGTTTGCAGAATAGTAATATACAAATTTGTCTAGTTATATTATGCTGGTAATTAAACAAAAAGTAGATATTGATAACTTTTGTTGTTGTATAATATAAGGCAAGGGCTAATAGGCAGATTATTTTTATCTATAGGGCCTATGCCTCTTATTCCTAATCATATTAAAAATCAAAAGGCTTAAGTAGCCTACTCGGGCCCTAGTCTTGACTAGGCCACGAGCTAAACAATATGACTTTCCACATGCTTTCCATCAAGCAGTGGCGCGTGATAATTGGGGAGTCTGGGGGGGGGGCCGGGTGGCACAATTTCCTTATTTCCCTGTATTTTCATGTAAAGAAAGGCCTACTTGTTTTAGATAATGGCATCCGGTATCTTACAACTTCTTGCACGCACCATTGCCTATTATGAAGAAAATATAGCTCATCTCTGGCATGATGACATTTGAATCGTATGCAGATCGTATGTAAACAACGAAAACAAAAGAAAGCTCCTTGGGGACGGTAACTAGCGCTGTGGGAAAAAAGTGCGAATTGTCTTCAACAATCAAACTATGTTGCATGGACAGGCAGGGAACGAGGAGCCACGACGAACATCTAGGAGGCAGTGGTTTTAGGTAACCTGCAACGTATGTAGTGGTAAAACCTCGAAATATTTATTACCACCCACTTAAACTTTGGAGTAGTGGCTAACTAGAGGCATCCCCTTTCTATGCTGAGGGTCGCGGGTTCAACTTTCACTTTATTTTTATAAACTTTTTGCAATATTTTACTCAATATTTCACTTTTTACCTGCTTTTTTCACTTATGTTGGTAATAGAACACAAATTTTATTCATTCTCCGATACAAAAAAAAGTAAAGGTCTACATTTACGGCACATCCAGAGAAGCCACAACTTTATCTTTCCCTGCGGACGCATACAAGTCTGTCAACGCAACTATCTTTGTGCATACAAACCAATATAATAAGATACAATCATATTATGATTTAACATATGGGTTTGACCAAGTCCACCACTAAACATCTTTGCCAATATTTGCGTTTCTTACAGATGCAAGTCTTTGTGCATGAGGGGAGGGGGATGACCGCTAGTATTTTTCAATCGAATTACAGAGTGCTTGATGCATATAGCACGATGTATGGAGTGAAAAACATCAACATTTTCCAAATATTTAAATACTACACATCAGATTTACATAGTAAAACTTGGTATTTTGGTTGAGCTGTGAAGGGAAAATGAAGCAAAAGACAAGAGAATAATCTAGAAGACGAATGTGGACAAGTACTTATTTTCCTGACCACGACGGTGGTCGAGTGGAATGATTGTGAAGGAAATCAAAGTTTTAAGACAGCAAAGTCATTGTCAATGGGAAATCATAACTAAAGTGATGGCGATGATGCCAACCATGATGGAGGGAGCGAGGATAAAAAATGAAAAGATTACTGGTAAACAAATGATGAAACATGGAAACAGTGAGGGAGTAAATGAAACTTAATTTGAAAAATATATAATTATATGGATTGTGCCCGAGGATTCTGATTTGTGCTCCATTTACTTTTTGTTTTTGCCACCGTGTGTATAGAGATGAGCAGGAATAAGTTACAAATAGTACCACAATCACACTCGCACATTTTCAACACACTATTACATTCTCATCAACACATTAAACAAGTACATTGTAAATCAGGGTTCTGAAACTTTATACTAAATCAATATTGCTGGAATTTTTAGCAGGGATCTAGGGACTAGGGAGGCACATACCCATACGCACTGGACAGATATAAGTGCTTTAGTTCGATCGTCTCCCGAGGCCGCCATTTTTTTTAGCAATAAGAATGAAACCGAGAGTGGTTATTTCGTTACTACATTACTTGTACTACTACATTGCTTCTGACATCACCGATTATTGATGACGTCAACGTTTTTCAAGCAATCACTCAGACACGTCCATTAGAATCAAGACTGAGAGGCCGTTCAATCTCCTAAACCATAATAAAATAATGGTATATTATCTTCCGTAGTATATTAATAAATTTTTATCAAAGATACACGAGTAAACCTCAAAGTAGGTAATGTGGGGGTGGGACTTGACGAAACTGCATCCACTGCCAACCCAGTTTCAAAATTTGCGCCAACATATCAAACCCATGTAAGCAAGGCGGTGAGTTTAGGAATTGTCCATATCGTAGCAAGCTGTGTAATTTACTAAACATAGCAGCTGTCAAATTTTAATATTTCAATCATTTATCATGTCCGAGTACGAAGCGGTTGCGAAAGGGCCACTAAAATTAAAAGGAGATTCCGGAATCAAAAAGTAGGGCTACGTTGAATAATATAATATGGACTTACTTGAAATAGCCTACCCCCTAAGCATCGGAGTTGTCTGTATGCCTACATTTCTAATTTTAGGTTAGGGTCCTAGCATAGACATTAATTTTTGATAGGCTAGGGCCTATGGCTTAGCCTTCGCTCAGGCCTAGGCCTAGGCCAATTAATACTTAATATAGGCCTAGCATCGCTTGAAACAATAGGCTAGCTTTGAGTTGATACTACGGCTAGCCCTAGTAGGGCTAGGCCTACTACCCGTGTAATTCCGGCACTGTTTCGGTTAAGAATGGCCAACTTTTAAACACTTGTAAACTGTGTTGTGTGTGTTAAAGGTTTTGAAGGTTTTTTGTTTAAAATAGCGACGTTAAAGGTTTTGAAGTTTTTTTTTGTTTAAAATAGCGACGTTAAAGGTTTTGTAAGGTTACTTACAGTGAGTGTACGGCTCGGTGGAAGTGCTGGTGAAAAGTTGGCCATTCTTAACCGAAACAGTACCGTAATTCCAATAAATAAACAAATTGTTTTGTTCCAGGAAAAAAGGCAAAAAGAACAAACAAAAGTTGTTGGAACAAGTGGTGAAAAACTCCGACGTACAGAGAGAAGACAAGTCTAAACCATCCAACGTTCCGGCACGAACCAAAGCTGAAGAAGCATTTCAAAAGATGCAGGAGAAAATGGTATGGCCTAGGCCGGTTAGGTTAGCAAACAGTTTCAGGTGGCTCTTTATTTTTGAGTACCGGTAGCCTACTCTAATGTAACTTTGTTTACCTACATTTTAGATAGGCCTAGCATTTTAACCATAGAGGCCTAGCAAATTAGAAAAAACTTGCTTTTTTGTTAGGGGGCCTACTATCGGCACTCTTTCGGTTGGTATGGCCAGTTTTTTAACACTTGTTTTTTCCATTAAAAACATCGAAAAACAACTTCAAATGAGAAATAAATAAAGAATAACTCATTAGGTAGGCCTTAATGATTTATCAACCACATCAACAACATCAAAAAATAAATATACAATATAATTTGATACAATTTATAGTTGAAACAAAGTTACAAAATGTAGGCCTACTGACGCATCACCAGAAAGGATTGAAGGTTTGAAGCTGATTTTTTTATAACATAACATATATAGGCCTACATTACAATTTCTTAAGGCTACAAATGAGCCCTTCCGTCCGGTGGCAACCACTCACTACCCCCACACCTAATTACTGCCTTCCCCCAAAAATGATCTAAATTCACTCAAAGACCCACTAGGCCCTAGCTACAACATCCCCAGACAAGTCATTCAACTCCCTAACAGTCCTTTCCAAGAAACCATACCGACCCAGATCTGTTCTTACTACTTTCCGCTGCTGGAACTTCCATGAATGATCCCCCTACCCCTGTAAAGCCCCTCCTGCAGCCTATTGCAGATGTCCCCCCCCCACCCACCCCTATTTCCCCTAATGCCCTGTACATGTTGCACAACCTAATCTCCCTTCTTCCTCCCTCTAACGACTCCCAACCCAGTTCCCCAACATTATAGTGACACTGTCATACCCTTTCTAGAGTCTCTACATTCCCCTTATCATCCTCCTCCCACCGCCTAACCTTCCCCGTAACCGTAACCCTTCTTGCCGCCCTACGTTGAACCTTCTCTATCTCTAAAACCTCCCCCCAGCCTATACGGATCCCATGCCGCCGCCCCTTACTCCAGGACAGGTCTAAGTTGGCATGAATGTAGTTTTGGCATACAGGTGCGCCTAGACGCATGGCAGAGAGCATAGGAACGATGAAACGAGTTAATGTGAGGCCTACACTCTTTGCTGTTGGTACACGTGTGTTGCTCAATCTTTCTCTACCTAGTTTACATTACAGAGATGCAACAATTAAGACTTTTTCTTCATACTTAATTTTTTATTTTTGACACATTCTCAATATCATTCAAATAGACTAGTCATTTAATGATGTAGGCCCTAGCTCATGTGAGAGTTTCATAAAGGCTGTAGTGTCGCAGTTTTTACCAGTGTTGTGTACCGTACCTGGTGAAATACATGCTTCGATAGACAAGAGGCCAATATAATATATCAAATAGCCAAGGTTCTTCTAATAACATTGAAAATAAATTTTTGTCCGTGAATAACCTACAATTAAAGCAGACCCGCACTAGCTCAGGGGCGTGTGTGTGTGATCCCCTCAACCCCCCCCCCACTAGCTCGGGGGTGTGTGTGTGATCCCCTCAAACCCCCCATTGTACGGGGCAGGGAGTGTGGTTAAAATATGTTCGCCCTCCAAACAACACAGGCTAGTAACGCCCCTGCCTCCTTTTAATTGTTTTTGCAACAACCTACACTTCATTCTCGTTACCTACTGTAGACTTGCTAAAACGTTGATAACTAATATTTTAATTCATATTTGATTGATTTGTGGTTGTCCTGCAGAATTCTATTTCGCTTTGAGAATTTGAATAAAATGTATCCCATTAACAATTATTTATTGTTTATCGATTTGGTTAGTTAAGAAACACTCCCGTAGGTGGAATTGTTAATATTTAATACAATACAGAAACTACAAAATCTGCATTAGTTAATGACAGGCTAAATAATGTTTCCTGGTCAGTTCAAAGACGACCGATATTCGTTGCAGTTGCAGTACTGTTCCATCCTATCAGATCTACAATGCAACTAAAAGTCAGAAGTAAAAAACTAAAAAGTTACTGACTCGATTGTCTAGTTGGGGAATGTGGGAGACCCGGGTTCGAACCCCGGTCGGGATAGATTTTGTAATTTCAGAATTGTATTAAATATTAACAATTATTGTGTTGAGCTGATGGTACCACAACATAATATTTTGCCCACCCTATGTTACCATATTTGCCCGATTGCAAGCCGACCTTTTTTGGCACATTTGTACAGTACAAAATGGCATCCCAGCTTGGAATCAATGGCAAAATTATAAGTATTTAAATGCTACACTTTTTTTTATAAGATAACCTTTTAATTAGGGGCCGGCTTGCAACCGAGTAAATACGTACTCTACAAACAACTTGTGCTAACTACTGTGTAATCTGTCTGTTTCATCTAGCAAAAGGAGCGCATCCTGCAGAAGGCATCCATGACTCACAAACAGCGCGTTGAAGAGTTCAATCGACATCTTGACTCGCTGACCGAACACTTTGATATACCTAAAGTCAGTTGGACGAAATAAATCTATCATTCGAGATTCAACTACTACTACTAATCGGCTATTATATTGTAATTTGAATAGGTATATGGTTTGGATAATAATTTAATTAATATTTAACCATGTTCGGGGGGGGGGGGGGTACACATGGACCACAGCTTACGTTAAGAACATTGGGTACGTGGCCTGACGCATGACAAGAGGAGACGTCCTTTACCATCACTCGGCGCGATAAAATGCGCGTTATTAATTAACCCCTACTCACTCCAACAAGTGGTCGAAGTGTATCAGTAGCTCGTCATCTCATCTATTTGTGTATGCGACCTAGGTACCAAACATTTGTAGGTAAGCTGTTGTCCATCTGTACTGTATCTTTCCCTGCACTGGGACATGTTTATGTGTGTTACTCTTTAGTTTAAATCAATTATTATATTGTAATGTAATAATCTAGCCTACTATAGCCTAGTTGTAACTAAAAGCTAAGGTGTGCAAACATCTTTGTTAATGAACTGTAATTAATCAATTATCATAATACGTGTAAGCCTACACGTGTGATGGATTCTGTAATTCATTTAGGCCTACTAAAACTTGAATAAGCCAAAAACACTGTCTACTTGATTATGGTTTTGCCTTGTGCCCACATGGACATACTTGCATCATTACATGTCTTTATAACCGATAGACTACTTATAGTGGTGACGGTACAGCAACTGGTTACCCCTAGCAACGGCAATTTCCATTCTAAACACACTTTGGCACCTGCTGCACCCAAATTAGGGATGAGGAAACCAGACTTTTTTTTTACGACCGTCCTCATTACCCGCAGGTTACCCGGGTAATAATAACACAAAAAAATCGTGTGGGGTATCTAATGAACTGCTAAGAAACGCGCTCGTTAATTATCGTAATATCCCAGACTTAATGCTGTCCTATACAAACAATGACGTCCCGATGAATGGTATTTCATAATCACACTCATTGCGTTTTTTCATATTCATGGTTTTTAGAAGGTGTATTTTTGACTCTACGGAAGTACAATACACAATATATTAAATTCATGGTTTTAATTTTAATTTTGATCTCACAAACAAGAAAAATGTGTCTCAAAGCTCAGAAATTCTTTCAATGTGCAAGTTGATTTAGAAAATTAAAATTTTGGTATTCAAAAAAGGCTATTTCTAACGGAATTAGAAACACTGTCAATAGATGCATAATTAAACGAGGTAGCGTAGCGACTGCGTGTCTCCATTCAACTCAAACAGCGCTTCCATGAGTCTGTCTGTCTGTACGTCGAAAATCAGCCGAATCGCTGAACAGATTGCACTGAAATTTTAAACAGACATCCGGTACAAGTTTACTGAGAACTGCTAACAAAATCAGCTAGATCCATTGCGATTTAAATCTAAAAGAAATAATAAATAGAAAAATAGGCTGCCAATGTGTAGAAATTATTTATTTTTAATAATGGTTTTGATTTTGAATAAAATATTTTTTGTTTGTTATTTGCCTGGCTGTGAAATGCCGTGCCCAAGGTTTATCGAATCTGGCACGCTCAAGGTGCAGGGCCTACCCCCAAATTTCGCTCGGAGATTGAGTAAATCTTGCAATCTTTACACGTATTTCGTACTGGCTATGTTTTCCATAGTACCTATTGTCACAGATGATGGACTACACTGCGTTACATGTATTTCAAAACATGTTTAATAATTTTTAAAACACAATCCAGAAATTACAAAATCTTTCCCGACCAGGGGATTGAACCCACGTCTCCCACATTTCGGCTATAAAGACGCCTTAGCCACTTAGACTAGGAAAACGCCAAAGTCGTTGTTAGACGAGTGAGCGAGCCATGTGTTGAGTACCCGGGAACATTTGCATTTAAGTTTGATAATAATATTGGTATAAATAATACGGTTTTTAAGTTTAGTTGGTATAAGGGCGCGTCAACTGTAAGGCCATAATGCACAACTCTGGCCTATGATAGGCTAGGGAGGCCTAAGGTAGGGGGAAGAAAAGTAATGTTACCAGGTACTCAACACAAGGCTCACTCACTCGTTTAACAACAACTTTGGCGTTTCCCCTAGTTTAACAAAAATGATTTTGCAATGGGACTTGAAAAAGTAAATTTCCCACGCATTCAATGCAATTTCAATGCAAGTTGATTTATAATAAAAGTTCTACTGTATAAATCTAGATTGTGCACTGATTTTTAATCAATGCTTATAGACCCCAGTGTTGCCCCATTAATCCGACCATGGATCAGAAAGTGCTTCCCCGCCTGTATACCTCGCCTTGCCTCATGCCACTGCAACCTACTCTACTTTAGGTAGGTTCGGTACTCCATCTCATCATGATCCAGTCTTGGCACGCAATCCAAGAGAATAGGTTAGAGATAGGAAGGGTGGAAAGACACAAGACAGCACAACTTCCCTCCTAGACTCTCGTCAGTGTTGGGGCAGTTCTTTTTTAAAATAAACTTTTTAAAAGTTCAGTTCACAGCTCAAATAATGAACTTTTAAAAAGTTCAAGTTCTTTTAAAACCTAAAATTTTGAAAAGTTCAAGTTTGCCTAAATTATGAACTAAGTTCTTATAAAAATGGTTTTTTGTAAAAAAAATCACTATATTATTTTAAAGGCTGGCGTAAAATGAAGAAAAACACTAGGAAAAACATTAGGGGTGTTCGATTATTACCAAAGTACTCGCGAGTTTGAGTCTTACGAAAGTGTTGACCTTTCTTTGATCGTGCTGATGATTACTACTACATTCTCGTTGAACAGCTTGTAAAATTATGGCAGATACTTAGCATTTTAGGCTTCCAAGATTTTTTTCCGAATAAGTTGGCGTGCACCATTTTAACTTCGTGAATCGTGCGTGACCTTGTCAAAAACAGCTGAACGTGCGTCAACGTAGGCCTACGATGGAACAACGATTTGTTATTGTTTTTAAGCGTCGACGGCTGCTCAACGCACGGAAAGAACTTTTAAAAGTTCAAGTTCACTCATTTAAAAAGGGCGCGTTCACGAGAACGCGTTCTTTTTAAAAGTTCCTTCCCCAACACTGACTCTGGTGCTTGGGCGACAAAAGAACCATGTCATACCCTGGATTTGAACCAAGACCTATTTTGTTTTTCAATCTTAATTTCGTTAAAATACTAGGCTACTTCCATGGGATTAACTACTTTATTCAATCATAACTTATAAAATTATAACATAAATGGGATGAAATATCACAATTACATGACCGGATAATTAAGGTAATGTCCAATGTGTGTAAATTGCCAACGTTGGCGTGCATGCCCTCGCTTGACCTTGATAAGTGCCAGGTTATCGAGACCAATAACAGATGTTGTTTACTACATAACTAGCCATTTTAGAACAGTTTACACTTTCAACAATTAAATTAATTACTATTGACACTATGGAAAATTGTTTGGTAATGCTTTACATAGGTCTCGCAATGTTCCCCTTTGGCAAACGAGACATTGCCCTTTAACCGAACGTTCCTCTGTTCAAAGAACTTGTAAACTGAATAGAACACGACGGGATCAGCGCAGGTCATGGCCGCCTCTAGAAACTTCCTCGCCGATACCTGATCGACGTTACCCGAGCCCCTTACGAACCTCAGAGCGGGGAGCACCTGTTGCTTCGACAACAAAACCTCGACTATTTCCTCGTTGGCCGTGGACAGCCGCTTGAGCATGTCCAGCGCCAGCTGGTGTGCTGCGGGGTAGAGGTTCTCCAACGAGAGCAGGAGGCACGCCAGCGGCTTCGAGTCGGCCACGAACGTGGTACTGCAGCAGCTGGTGGAGCTGGTAATAGTTTCGGTGAGACACCAGCGAGTTGATCAGGAGCTCGTGCAGGAAATGCTGCACCGGGATCTGGTGGTCGGTCAATGAGCGCACGTATTCCACGAGGATCCAAATGATGAGCTGACCTTGAGCGTCGGCAAACCGCGAGAATACGTTTGTGTACATGTCTGCTTGGTCGATGACAACACGAGGTTTCACTACAGTTGAGCGGGCAGGCGACTGGTGTCCAGATGCCGGAGTTCCCATCTGGAAGAACAAACCTCCGTTGTAGTCTATAATGTTCATGGACCTACTAAAGTTCTAGAATAGTGTTTCCTACATACAAATCATTGGACTTTCCACTGTTATTTACATAATATCTTTATTTAAAAAGACTTCTGAAAAGAAGTCGAAATATCACATTTTTTTAAAATAAAGATATTATTTAAAAAGACTTCTGAAAAGAAGTCGAAATATCACATGATGAGCGAAGCGAAGACTTCAATTTCACTGACCCCCAAAAAATTTAGCTCGGGTGTTTTTTTTTTTTTTTTTTTTTTTTTTTTGTTTGTTTGTTTTTCTGTCTGTTTGTTAACTCTCTACCAGGCAAACGGTATATCCGATCTTGATGAAAATTTGAGGGGACCTTCGAAATCTCTGAACTTAGAGGTGTATTGTTTTTGGGTACAATCGAAGAAATATTTCTCATGAATAGCGTACTTTTACGATTTTTTTTCGATTTTTAGTGCGATATTTTCGTGACATTTGGGCCGATTCTGACCAAACGGTGGGGCTACAATGTTCATATTTTACATAGACATTAAGGTTATGGTGATGTAGTACCTTTTAAAAGAAAATGTTGAAAAAGTTAGCCAGAATCTATAGAAATAAAGCTTTTAATATAAGTTTTTTTGATTTTTATGCGATATTTTCGTGCCATTTGGGCCAATTCTGACCAAACGGGTGGGGCTTCAACGTTCATATTATACATGGACATTAAGGTTATGGTGATGAAGTACCTTTTGAAAGAAAAAGTGACAAAGTTAGCCAGAATCCATAGAAATAAAGCTTTTAATATAAGTTTTTTAACGGTAAATAAAAAAAATGGACAAGAAACAAAAGAAACTTAACAACAATCACCTACATATGCGTGGGCAGCAAAACAAAGCAACAAAGCACTTGCAAAAGTAAAGATATCCCACGCAGACTAAAAATTTAAAAAAAGCTCATCCATCAACGCGGCGGGACTTAAGCGTTTTCCTAGTTTAAAATAAAGATATTATGTAAATTCATTTTTATAATTTGAGCTCCTACATGCACTTGCACCCATACCAAAATTTCCATTTACCTTATATGGGACAAACTAATTTATTACAAGTAGTTTTAAAATATGTTTTGCAATGGTCCAATCATATTTTTAGAAACTACTTAGAAGGTTTATATTTTAGATGTTTTGTTAACCCATCCGCACCAGCGCCCCAAAACCCTAGCGCGCCCACGTAAACCGCGCACTTTTGCCCTCTGCATATCGAAGTTGCATCGTAGTACAGTAAGAACAACGTAATCAACATCATCACTGTCACTATCACTTATTATTACCGTAGCATTATTTCTAGGCCTAGGCCTGTTCACAACTAACACACTAATTTGTAGGGCTACGGTTCAACCCTCGCGATCGTGATCACCCCATTCCTAACCTCACTGTTACTCCTACACACACCAACGCACATTTATTCTTCGCTGTCACTTTCACTGACTATATCAGCACCAGTTCTACGCATACAATTAAAATCACAACCTTCACCATCACTATCACTGAAATCTGATGCAAGAACATAAAAAAATTTCCTGAATTCAGATTGTTTTGGCCGAGAACGACGCTTTGGTTGATCCGAATCTGCCAGAATTGACAGTAGATAGGCGCGTAAGTTTCACGTCGATAACAAAGTCGATTGTAGCTTCACGTTTTTGCCGTAAGAGTACCAAAGAACACCACTAGATGTCACTACATGCTTGACGCGGGAAATACAACAAAAAGTACAACAATTGGCCGATAGGAGCTGATACTACTGCAGTTCGAATGGAAGCGCGCGTAAATGCGGACCAGTCCGCTTATGGCTTCCGTGGCCAGGCTATGATTCGCGGACTAGTCCGCTTACGGGTGCAGACGGGTTAAATGTTAATTTTTAATTTCAAATTTCTTGTTGGTCTTGTGGTAAGCGTCTCTGCTTCCAATGCAAAAGGTCCAGAGTTCGATTCCCATTAAAGTCAGAAGTTTTTTAACTTCTGATTTGGACTTAAGTCCATCAGTTCTTTCTTGTCTGGAATTTGTATATGGTGACTTTGGAGCCGTCCTAGCAACAAGGCACATAATAAATTTAAAGTTATTCTGAATCGGCCTTGTTTATTCTGGCGTTAATCCGTGCTTGGTCGCTTTAGTTTACTGTCCCCCACTGAAAATCAGTTAATGACTAAGTGGGTAGACTCTAAATACAAATTTATTTATTTATTTAAATAGACGAGTGAGCGCAGCGAAACTAAGTCTATAACACTACTCGATCAGGCCTTGGTTGTGATTAATTCTGTCCGTCTGTCCGGTCCCATACGGACGAACGGCCAAATAGATCAAGCTGAAATTTTAATCGGACATCCGTGACCAGGTAACTGAGAACTGCTAACAAAATGAGCACAATCCATTTTGATTTAAACCTACAAGAAATAATAAATTATAAAATAGGCTTAACATGTGTAGGAATTCTTTTTACGACAATGGTTTTGCTTTTGAAAAAATCACTGCCTCCTAGATGCTACTCGGTTGCAATAGTGGCAGTGGAAAAAATATTTATAGTGCAGTATGCAGTGAACAATGTGCAAACATCAGCTCGTAAACATGGAAGATTTTAACTCCCCGTAACTGGAGGCGAGCTCTGGCAGTCGTTTCGGGGACCTTTTCTCCTGACCTTGACCACCACCCCAACGACGACAGCCAAGACAACACGATGATGATATCAAACGGTGACAACCATGACATGATAAACCCCCTTTTCCTCCCCCTGCCCGTGGCTGGTTCTGACCAGCATTGGACTTTACTCCCACAACCTCCAGGCTAGAGTGGCGCATTAGGGCCTAATGGTTAGCCTTAGATAGAGGGAGGAAAGGGAATGTTACCGGGTACTCAACACATGGCTCACTCACTCGTCTACTTTGGCGTTTCCCTAGTACGTATGTTATTAATCAATTGTATTGTGTGTCACTCTGTGTCATACTCATAAGGCCAACAGTGTTGGCTACAGCAGAGACCAATAAAGGTGTATTATATGTTTAACATGTAGGCCTATACCTTCATGAATTCTTGTCTAGTGTGTTGTTTGTTTGTTTTTTGTTGATTCGAATCACTAATTAGGTATACCTACAGTGCAAACATTAATCAATATTATTGTTTGTTAATCAATATTAAAAATTAGGGCTGCACATCAATACTTTTTTCATTATTGATTATTGACATAGTGATGCCATTATCGAATCAATAGGCCTATTATCGATACGGTGAAAAGTCATCAATATGAAATAATCATTTTACCAAAAACATTTGGTTGTCCTACCCAATTCCCAATGTTTGTTATGATGGAAGAGAGAGAAAGAGAGAGAGAGAGAGAGAGAGAGAATGGGAAATTACCTGGCTTTGCATTTCAACTTCAAGGAAACTCCTGTAAACACTATTGAGGTGGTCAAACAGCTCAGCTATGACCGGAAGATATCCCCAGTTCTTCCCACACGGCTCCAGAATATCCTGCAGGACCTGGATTATCACGAGCTTGGAGTTGGAGCGTTGCAGTAGGAAGTCCACCAGGTGACACTTGTCCTGGATCATCGGAACTAGAGGCGCGAGGCTCAACTCCACATACCTGGAGAGCAAGGTGTTCGGTCTTATTCATACACCACGATGTAATGTAATTCAAGTAAGAACTTTGTTTTATTTGTTTATATATTCATAGTCAATGGACAACACATGAATGAATGGCCACACACATGACACCAACGCAGGCAACATCGAAAAACCAGTGGCCCTACATGCTGTATCTCACAACCTGCCTTTCAACGAATGCTACCAGGTCAGTGTTGTGAGAGCCCTACCTGCCCACTGCAACGAACGTGAATTGAGGAGGTGGGAGCTGGCTCACCAGTGGATTACCAACTCGAGGCTTCCCCCTAACCTCAACATCCATTAGGGTGCACTCCACTGCTCCCCCCCCCCCTCCTAGTTCTCTTCCACTCCACCCCCACCCAACAGCGCCACTGGCGTGTCTTGTAAACTAGGAAAACGCTCAGTTGGACGCGTTGTTGAGCGAGCACCGGTACGTGCAACACGACCCGAGTACGACATTCCCATAATGTTACATACCAATAAGTCTTTAAGGTCTTGATCGATTTAGCTGAAAATTTGTAAAATAGGAGAGAATGGATAAAATCCACCGCCATCTAGAGGACCTTGACATCATTTCTTTGGGAAAACTATTTTACTCTTGATTTCTTCTAGGTGGCAGTACATAGTGAAAAGAATTCTTGTGTGACTTTTCGTTGCCATGGTAACGTTACTTTTGTTAAAATGTAATTTCTATCTACACTACTTATCGGATCAAAATAAAATTAACATATTCGTGACCGGACGGACATTCTAAATGATTTGGCTACCTCAGATTTTGTCGCAATTTAGTTAAAAAAAAAAATTTAGATTAACTTTAATGTAACTTTATAACTTTTTGAACGATTTTGCCACAAAACTAATGGCATTCAATCGGGAACGAAACTTGCGGATGGTCAAAATTTCAACTCGATCCGAGCCTCCGTTTGACCGCTATTATGAGCCAAAAAAGCTGTGCGACTTTCCGTTGCCATGGTAACGGGACTTTGTTATAATGTAATTTCCATCTACACTACTTATCGGATCAAAATAAAAATAACATATTCGTGATCGGACGGACATTCTAAATGATTTGGCCACCTCAGATTTTGTCGTCGTTTAGTTTGAAAAAAAAACTTTCGATTAACTTTAATGTAACTTTTTAACTTTTTGAACGATTTTGCCACAAAACTATACAGCAACCCGCCTAGGTGGTATGTACATGTGTGCAAAATTTCAGGTCGATCAGAGAAACGGTGCGACCTGTATCGAAGCAGTAACAGAAAAAAAAAAAAAAAAACAGACATTGGAGCCATAAGAGTCAAGTGGAGACGCTCGCTTCGCTCGCTCAATAACTGTATATTGCTGTACAGACCTAGTCACAAAACTATACAGCAACCCGCCTAGGTGGTATGTACATGTGTGCAAAATTTCAGGTCGATCAGAGAAACGGTGCGACCTGTATCGAAGCAGTAACAGAAAAAAAAACAAAAAAAAAACAGACATTGGAGCCATAAGAGTCAAGTGGAGACGCTCGCTTCGCTCGCTCAATAACTGTATATTGCTGTACATACCTAGTTTAGTTAACTCTACGCTCTCGTCGAGTGAGCAAGGCCCTGTTTGGCCGAAACAGTTTTGACGTTTTCTTGTATTATGTTTATTTTTATTTGTGTCTTTCTTCTACAAGATCCCTGCAGTCACCGACCAGGTAAGCTGTTGGGTTCCCTTTCCACACCCCTACTAAACATCTATTTTATTACTGTATGTGACAGAGCTTACTGCTGCCTTCAACTTTATACTATTAGTATTTGCACATTCAAATTTTCCCGCATTAAATTTCAATGATGAGATTGAGATTGATGACCTACCAATGCAGTGGTGGTGTAGGCCAATCATAACCTAGAAATGTCTCAAGCCTTTGGTAGGCCTTCCCCCTAGCTGATCACCTGCATGTACATAACCCCCTGATATGATTATTTTAAAAGTTGTAATATATGGGAAAACTATCTAAGATGGAAAATATAATTTCATGATCTTGAACAGTAAAGCCACTTAGGCCTACTATTGTTTGATCTTGATGAAGTATGAATTCAAATGAAGCTTGGAATAGCCTACTACCTCAGTAACCAATTTGCATGTATATATATTTTTTATTTTTTACCCAAAAATTTTCCGGAATAGATATTTCCGGAAATGTCTCTAGAAAATTTCCGGGAAAAAAATACAGAAACTTAAATTACTAGGCCTACATATTTATAACAGCGTCACAGTCACCGAACGTCATACGCCCCTAGACTTATAAACATGGTTTGTGTTTCTATTTTCTAGAGTTCATTTTTTGTAATCTAATAGGCAGATTGTCTTGCAATTAAAATTAAAATGTTACTATATACCTAGGCAGTGACTTATATCTACAATAGTCAATAATATGTGGGCGGACGCTTGACGCTTGGTCTATATCAGGGTTGCCGTTTTTACGGATTTTATCTGTTTTAACAGATTTTGAGGGTGCAAAACGGATCGACGGATTTTTCTTCCAATTTACAGATTTTAAAAAAAGAAAAAGTTCTTTGTTTTAGGCTTTTTATAGCTAGGTCAAAAAATCTATATTTCAAAGCGATATCGAAAAGTGGGAATATTTTTGAAACATAAATATCAAAATTTACACCAAAAATGCTAAATTACGTAATTTTGGTGGAGGTGCCGGGTAGAGTCAAAATTAAATTAATCCTGGCTGGATCATGGTGGAGGTGCCGGGACATAAAACAAGATTGTGAGATCGTAAAAACTGTTAAATATGCATTTATGGTGAACCCTATTTGGCCTCAACATTAAAAATAGGCCTACTCTTTTAATTTTTTTATATTTTCAATTTTTTTACATCTATTACATTTTGATATATCGATATCATATCGAAATTGGTACATGGAGGCATTAAAAGGATTTTTAAGGATTTAAGTGTTTCATTTAAGGATTTCTAAGGATTTTTGATGTGCTTGAACAGGATTTTTATTTTTTATTGGTGGCACCCCTGGTCTATATTATCATGAAACTTTAAGAACTTCCCATTAAACAATAGTTTCATGAAAGTATGTATCCTGGCACAATGGAGAGTCTGGGGTTATGCCCCCCAGCTAGTGCGGGGCGCATTCTCAATGCCTTAGAATTTTTTTTTTTTTACATTCCAAATGGTAGTACCGTATTTTACTAGTTTTTAGCATGCTTTGGTCGCTAATTTATAAAATTGTGAAGATTCACATATCATTATCATGTTGTCAATATCTTGTCACTTAAAATTTTTCAGAACTACTCAAACAAGCCAGAACTGCCCTTTTTGTTTTGTTCATGGGCGCCGGCAGGATATTTTCAGGGGGGGGGGGGGCAAAACAAAATAAGTAACAACACTAACCCTATTTATCGGTGGGGGAAGGAGGGTGAACGTATAGCCTTGCTAGTTTTTTTCCCCTTTGGTACTTTACAGCTGATTTGTGATTTTGGAATGTTAAAATATTATATGAATTAAACTAAACAAATTGCGAGTTTATATTTTTATTATACCCTAATTTATGAAATAAACATTGCAAGCAGTAATCCAGGAATTGACAATTGGCTAGAGAAAGATGGCCCCGGCCTTGCAAAACTAATACGGGTGTGCTGGAGTAAAGTTTCAGTTCTGCCAATGGTTATTAACGCAAAAAAATGCTACTTTTAAATGCCTAAAAGAAAACCTGTCTAAAAATGGTTTCATTTACCTAATTATGGAAAAAACTTTTACAGCTCATACATAGCATTTTTGTAAATAGTAGTATGGTGTGTTAGAAGTTTACAACATAGTACATAATTGTATTGACTTGACAATTATAAAATTTCTAAAAGTAAGTGGGTGGACGAGTCTGCCTCCAAATTAACCACTGTGTATAGTCTAGTTAAAGTGATATTATAGAAAGTACCAGACTCACCATAAACAGCCTAGTTTGGCATCTATTACAATATTGGGCTGGAACACCACCCAATTGGGAGAATCTGCTTTTAATTAAGGAAATAGCCAGAACACTTTCAGAACACTCCTGTAAGCCATATCAAAAACATGGTTAATTGAATAATTGGTAAAAAAAAAACTGTAACACAGCACATTTCTTCTCTTACGACCGGAAACACATTTCACAACTGTCTAGTCAAAAGGATAATAGTTCACAGTGTATGGGGTGTAGTAAAAAAAGGATGGTAGCTTTAAAATATGTAGGTACTATTAGAATATACTTTACTAAGGAAAATGTTTTGTTATCTATTAAAATAACTAGGCTTAGAAACTACCAAGTATCAATTTGTATCATACACAAAATTATTCTGTATATTTATTTTAAACTTGATTTGCATAGCGGCCAACATTAAAAAAGTCATAATGAGTAAGGTAGCTACAGTTTGCAGTTCTAGTCTAGGGGACGGATACTGAAGTAATAGTATTATTTATATTGTTATTATACTGGTGTGAGAAAGCATCCAAAAGCTTACCTTCGAAAAGTGATGGTGGCTGCCAAATTTCATGATAAATACTAGATAGATACATACTACATAGTCATACATACATACCTACATCAAGAAAGATACATCAAGAAATTCGGCAGCCATCACTTTTCGAAGGTAAGCTGTTGGATACTATCTCACACCAATATACTCCAGCCAAAAGGCCTTTTCAAGAATCATCAGCGCCCTCTATATCGCACGCAAAGCATTATGGGAATCATGAGTCTAATGGCGTTTTCCATTGGCCGCACTCAGGTCGCCCTAGTGCGCACTGGATTGCCACTTGTCTTTTCATTTGTTCAGTTTTGTAATGTTATTCAAGTGGAGGTTGACAACAATGACATCTCTGCACTCGCCGAGTGCATGCCAATGGAAAACGCCGTAACATACATGATCAGGTGTGTGTCGGACTGCGTTTTTCACAGTCTGCCTCAGTCTACCACACGCCTGATCATATGGCAGGATGTGTGTTAAACTCATGATTCTCATATGCTATGCACAGGGTATAGAGGGCGCTAATATTCTTGTAATTACCTATTGGCATTCTTCCAACATAACTTATATTGCTGTTATTAGACGAGTGCGCGCAGCGAAACGAAGTCTATAACGCTACTCGATCGGGCCTTCGTTGTGATTAATTCGTCTGTTTGTTAACCTTTTCCCCTGTGCGGCCATCAAGTATACTCGATGCCGCCATCTTGTTTCCCCAGTGCGGCCGTCGAGTATACTTGAGCTGAGGTTGTTTTGATACGCGTGTGCTTGTTGCTTCTGATATGTATAATCGATTGTATAAAGTCTATTATTAAACTGTGCTGCACTCTATGTGCAAGCTGTTCAACCATCTTCTAGTTAGGTAGTTTGACCACAGATGGCTCTGTCAGTTACTTCAGTAGTGCAAATTAATAAAATAACAAGTGAAGATAATAATGGCATCTGGAAAGGGTCAGGATGATGAAATTACACAGTTATGGGTTGTAATGAAGAGGTTTATGATCCATATTCGGACTTGCATAGTGATCATAGACTTTGAAGTGAAGATTGAAATAATAGAGAATTAGAGGACGTTGCCAAATAGGCCTAGGTGACAAAAACCATCTCACACTTACATAGGCCTAGGCTAGGCTATGGAAATTGACACATGTCAATAATAGTCTTGACAGTATAAAAGCAATTCAATCTAAATAGTAAATAGGGTGTGTAGTGTAATGAAATCTACTTCATTTCAAGGATGAAGTAACATTTTGATTAGTTAAATATTACTATCAAATACAAGTGAGAGAAATTGATTTTTTGCTCAAAATAACCCAGCACTGGGGTGTTAGGTGCTCCATTCAAAACCCAGCATTGAAAAGGTTAAATATCGTGTGTGTAAAAAGTCTGTTCGGTCCCATACGGCCGAACGATCAAACAGATTGAGCTGAAATTTTAAACATTCATCCATGACAAGATAACTGAGAACTGCTAACAAAATGAGCCAAATCTGTTGCGATTTAAATTTACAAGAAATTATTAATTGAAAAATAAGCTTGAAATGTGTAGGTTTCATTTTAACAACAATGCTTTTGTTCTTGAAGATTTTTATTGGAAATTTTTTAGCATGCTGTGATAAATGCATAGCAGAGACCAAGGTTCCCCTAAATTCCGCTGGGACATTGAGTTAACCTTGCAATCTTTACTTGTAATTCGTACTGGCAATGTTTTGCATAGTATTGTCATGGTTGATGTAGACTAAACTGCGTTATATGCATTTCAAAACGTGTTTAATATTTTTTTAAACACAACCCATAAACTACTAAATTTTTTCCGACCAGGGGATTGAACCCTGGTCTCCCACATTCCGGGTATAAGGGCGCCTTAGCCAACTAGACTAGGGAAACGCCAAAGTCGTTGATGGACGAGTGAGTGAGCCACGTGTTGAATACCCGGTTTTATTCCCCATACTGGGCTAAAGCTAGAGGCTTAAACGTATGATAGTGTGCCAAGGAAAGTGGTATGGGAGAGTTTGGAAAGAAAAGGAGTGGATAATGGACTGATAAGACAGAGTTAAAAGTATATGAAGTTTGTGAAAGCTGTGTGAAAACACAATTTGGATTGTCAGGGTGGTTCCAAATAACAACAGGATTATGGCAGGGAAGTGTGTTGTCACCTCTGTTATATTCATAATCGTGATGGATGACATCCACAACAAGGTAAAGATGGAGGCAATGAAGATGTTTGAGCAGGGATGGCCAACTAGCGGCCCGCAAAGCCCTTCCATCCGGCCCCCGAGAAACATTCTGAATTACATGGGTTTATACTTCAACGGCAATAGCTAAAAGCTCTGCTATAATAACTATATAAGCTTTAAAACATACTGTTATTTTCAAGTTTTCCTAAAACGAGTACGTCGATGTAAAACGCATGTAGGCCTTAGTTGTCGTCAAGAAACGAGGTTATTTTATTGTTCTTATCGCTTAGTTGTCGCCGAGGTTTCTGATGGAACTGTTGGCTTGTGTAGTGGCGTAATTGCCGTAATGGAAACTGAAAATTGCGTGTTGATCAACAAAGTGTTTTCTGTGGTCCAAATTACGATGAGTTTAAGTAAAACAAGTAAGCCGACTCGAAAGGTTGATAGTGAAAATAGGGCGTTTAACCCGCAGTGGGAATCTGTGTAAATAAGGACAAAAAAGCACAGTATCTCGTGTGTTTGTTAGTGCAGTCAGTGCAAAAAGAATTTAGTTCAAGACGACATTATCATTCGAATCATCATCCTGCACGTAGGCTATTGTAGGGATGGATTTAAAAAACTATAAAACAGCAGAAAAATATTTTCACCAAACTTACTACGAGTCAATCATTCTCACTTCTTGCTTCATACACGGTGCTAAATTGCTAAATTAAAACTCATAAAACCGAAGTATGTAGGCCTATATCTTATTTTTTATATTCAATAGGTAGGATCCTAATTGCAGTTGAATAAGTGGCCCCCGGGATGCTGACTTCGAAAATGAGTGGCCCCCTAACATACAGAAGTTGGCCATCCCTGATGTAGAGCCAGAGGTTATGTTGTTTGCCGGTGACTTGGTGGCATGGTCCGAGCATGAGGTGGTACTGTAAAGATATATAGACTTGTGGAATAGAAACATAGAAGAAGCAGGTATGAAAATAAGCGTTATAAAGAGTGAGGTTTAACTATGCCAGGAGAAGGGGACACAGGGAATTATCAAGCACAGATAAACATTGGAGGAGAAATCCTGAAAGTGATGGATAGTTTTAGTTATCTAGGAAGTGAAGTAATGGAAAGTGGAAAGATTAAAAAGGAGATTAACATCAGAATAAAAAGGGCAGTAAATTTTACCAGTGTGTGAAAGGCCTGGTGTGGGATAGGGAAATACCCATTCAGTGTAAGATGCCACTAGTATATAAAACTTATTTCATACCGATCCTTGCATATGCAGCAGAAACCTGGACAGTGGGAGATCGATAGGAGAGTCAGATACAGGCGGCAGAAATGAGATTCCTGAGGAGCACAGTGGGCAAGACAAGAAGAGATAGAATAAGAAACACGGACATTAGAGAAACGCTAGATGTAGAAAAGTTAAGTGACAGAATAGGAAGGACACGGTTGAGATGGTATGCCATATGAAATGAATGGGGAAAATCCGGAGAAAAAAGGTCCGATGGAGCGCTAGTGAGCCATCAGCTGTTTAGCAAGATGGCCGGGTAAAAGGGGATAGCTGCCGTCCACACGCTTGGCTAACATTGCATGGACCCATATCTTGAAACCTACTTTTTCTGTTGAAAACGTCCCGTTACATAATAGAAAATGATTCAGAACTATAGGTTGATATCTTGTGGTATAGTTAAAGTTTAAACATAATGAAAATCTGTAAAGAATAAGTGATTTTATATAGGGTACGTTCTTCTCACGTACTGCATTTCAAATTACTAGCGCCTATGATTTGTTTGCCCTAAAACAAAGAGCATCAATTACTAATCCCAGAGTATAAAATATCCTTGTAGTATAATATGCTAAAGCAAGCGTGGACTAGTAATTTGACAAAATGTTAATGGCCTAGAGCTGTGATAAACTGAGAGAACAGCGCGGAAAATTGACGGCCGCCTAGCTTGGCCTAGGCCTACTGCTTGCCAGTTTCAACCATCCCTAGGTGTCAAATGACTCGGCTAGAAGAAAACTAATAAATTTTTTTTACTAAAATATAAATTTAGAAAATAATTAACCAGTCTGTATCCCAAAACTATCAATTTATTTCAATAAATTGGATAGGCTCCGTCAGCTGTGTTGTCTAGGCGTGTTGATCTCGCATTTACAGCCAAGTCGCCTAGGCCTAGCCTAGGGCCTAGCAGACGTGCAAAACTCTGGCTTAAATAATAATATTCTGGCCAGACTTAATTTCGTATGTAGGCCATCACACCCTTTCGAGCTTCTTATATTATTATTTAATGAAGAGCCTACACGAAATAATAAACATGTAGGCCCTAGGCCTACTTTGACACCGCACCAAAGCAAATCTAGGCCTAAAAATCTCGCGTGAACGGAGCTGAAAAATGAAGGGCGATATGAGGTTGAAGCCATTTTTCACATCTGGTGTAATCTGCTTACATATAAACACAGACATTAATCGGTAGTGTAATCGGCTAGATAAAATAATGTCTCAAATATATGCTTCATTCAAGAACCTGTCAACATTCACTGCCGAGACCCAAAAAGTCAAGTTTAGATATACCTTTCAGGTAGTCTTGTATGAGAAAATGGTTGAAATGGATGGAAATCTATTTGGTTACTGTATTTTATTGCTTTCTAAATTGCAATTTTGGTGAATTAAATATACAATCATAATATTTCTTAGTATTTTCGTAGACTGACGCGATTCACCATGCGTTTTCCTATCAGGTGGGCGTACCTATCCCCGATTCTCTAGTTCCTCACTCGCGCGCCAGAGAGCCATACTGTTCCTTGTTTCCTCGGATAGGATGCCCAAGAAAATGTATGAAAGAAGGATTGAAGAAGTAAGAAGAAGACGGGGTAGACCAAGGAAGAGATGGAAGGACATCATAGCAGGAGACTTGTAGGCAAGAGGAGAAAGCTGGGAAGATGTGGAAGAGATACGATTGTGGGAGGATAGAAAGAAGTGGAAAAATTTGGTTGCTAATCCCAAGCTGACCCTGCCAGAAGCAGGAAATGGCAATGGATAATGATGCTGATGACTGGGCTAGAACCAGTCTTAGGTATAGGGGAGGAAAGGGGATGTTCCCAGGTACTCAACACATGGCTCACTCATCGTCTATCAACGACTTTGGCGTTTCCTGAGTATATTTAATTTTGTTCTTAAATTGCTTGTTTTTATCAATACTTTTAAAACTTGTATCGATGCTTGCTATTATGTTATCTTGCTTGAGCAAAGGATACACAGCTGGCAGGCTACGCTGGCCAGGCCCGGCCCAAGGGTCAGACTGCAGGGCCGTATGGGCCTGGGCGCCGTGACGGGCTGGTGATACGACACGAGCCCGTCAGACTCCCCCTGCAAGTTCACGTCAAACAGCAGAGACATCTGGGAGGCCTGGTGGTGAACCACTACCAGGTTGTCCACTACGTTGATGGCGAAACGGCCGCTCAGATCCAGACGGAGGATGTGGCTCTTTTTAGCTGCGAGCATCCTGCGGCAGGCAACGTCATGGCGATATGTTATGTACCATTCTAAGAGATAAGTTTTTACTTTTTCGCATTTAAATTTGGAATATTTAGCATTTTGTAGCATCTATTTTTGCCTTTAGGCTACAACAAAAAACCCTAAATGTGGAATGTTTCTTGCAATTCTAATGGTAAATGATGGATTATACAAACATTTCAATTCAATAGCCAGTGGCGTGCCGACAATGTATAAGGTGGAGCACTGGGCCACCTAAACATGGGGTGGTTGTATTTATCCCAACCCTGGGGTGGTTGGTTGTGGTGTAACAAATAATAACAGATATTATCAAACACTGAGTGAAACTAGACTGAATATATTCTGTAATACTAGGTACTGATTATTGAGACTTGAGAGTATTTCATACCCTCGAAAAGGTTGTTATAGGTACGCTCTGGCATGCATGTCCCTTATGATTTATAATAATATAGCTCATTTCATAATGCGCGCTCTGTCTAAACACGTTGCATAAACACAAGACTAAGGAAATTTTGCCTTTTACCTATAGGCGGCCGTGGCCGTCATACCATGGACTTGTGACTAGTCCATGGTCACATCAACAAATGGCGTAGGCAGGCCTTTTAAAATAAATGTGCGGGATAGTTATATCAAAATTTGAGCCTCAATCAATAAGCCTAGATATTTATATATTCACTTCAATCTATGAGATCCAGTACGTGTTTTCCTCAATTGATTTATAGATTTGAATACTAAAAATCGTTAAATCTCCGTAATATTGTTCTTAAAAATTTAGCTTCAGGAATCTATTTCATGTGTGCAAATTTCTTAAAACAAATTATCATACTGCATAACACGTTGGTAAATTTTGTTTACCATAAGATGCGCTGAAACTGAATTGAAATCAATGTTTTTGTTTTTGTTTTTTTGAACTAATATAGTACGGTACTGTGCTATTACTTTTTGAAGATTATGCTTTGCAACAAAATATGGATGTCAATGGAAAGGTAGTTTACTAACAACATAGGCCTACATACATACATACATACATTACATACATACATACATACATACATACATACATACATACATACATACATACATACATACATACATACATACATACATACATACATACATACATACAACATTTACTAACATCATCAATTCTAAATTCAATGCTCTTTCTGTCATTCATGCTGGTTGTTGGAATGTTCAAATATTGAATTTTAGAATACAAATATTAATCAAAAAACTGTGAAAACGATCTCTCTCGACCACTCACTTTTGTATGGTGTAGACGACAACTTCTGCCCCCGGGCTGGCAACTCCGCGAGGCTGGGTCGTAGAACCCCACCTCGGATGTCCGTAGAGAACCGCTAACGTCACGTCGCGTTCTTGTAGCGTCTGCTTGGCGGGCTTGGGCAGCACGGGCAGCTCAACTAGCAGACAAGATGTCAGGGCCCCGATTCATGTACATTTATCCCGGGTATAGGTGGTATAAGGACGGTATAATGCAGGACATGGCAGGATAAGGCCTGGTTAAGTCTGGGCAACTCTCATCCAATCAAAAATTTCCAATGCAACAACAGACACAACAAATGTTATTTTCCACTGCATTCCACAGCCATGTAAATCAGCAAATTAGCAAAAGAACACTGAAAATTTCCACCATCTTTTGTTTTACTTTTTCATTTAGTGACAGGAGTTTGCGAGAATTCATTTTTAAAAAAAAGAAAAGGCTTATTATTGCCGTAAATTTTGGAATAGCCTAGGACTATCATACCATTCTTTATCTGCATTAGGCTTTTAGTAATCAAAACTAGTTATTTGTGCGGGATGTGTCTGAACAAGGTCGTGCAGGTCTAGGTTTGCCTAGGAGAGGCCTAGGGCTTGTCAAACGTGTTATGTTAGCATTAATTGAATGTAGTCCTATAGCCTAATGGAACTTTAGGCCTACACTGTTGTATTATGAATAATTTTCTACATCTGGGCCTAGGCCCGGGACGGTTTCTGATTTGTTTTATGAGAGTAATGACAACTTTTCTCGTTTTACACATAGATGCAAAATTTAAAATGTCCGCCATCTGTTTACATATTTTCTTATCCCCGTGCGAGGCGGGATAAGTCTTCATGAATTGGATTCGGAGTTATACCGCACTTATACCACCTAACTCGGCTTATACCGGGATAAAAATGTACATGAATCGGGGCCCAGGTTGTTAGATACGGGTTAGAACCGCTAACGTCACGTCGCGTTCTTGTAGCGTCTGCTTGGCGGGCTTGGGCAGCACGGGCAGCTCAACACTACACTAGTTATAAACCTGCACTAAGGTTATGCAGAGTCCATTAATATATAGGTACCGGTACCTACAAACCTTGTTTTAATATTAACTACGCCCTGGGCCCAGTGTTTAAAACTCACAATAGGAGAAATGCTTAAGTAAAATAGGGAAGTTTGCCATGTTTTTACACAGCCTGTTCTAGATGACGTCAGCGATTGATAGCTCTGTGAATATAGCGCACTAAACGATGCAAGAACGAACCCAATATTCACGAGCGAGGACGATAACAGTAGGTATCTTCCAGGCCCCTTTGATTTACTTCTGACGCCTCTAGAGTGTACATTGTAAGTAATTGCCTTTGCGATATTGGCGAGCCTTTACACTTAGGCCTAGGCCTAAATGCAAACGAAGGCTTGGCTACATAAAATTTCCTAACATTTCCTGAAATTTGTTCTGGAAAAAACATTCCTAACATTTCCTGAAATTTTGTTCTGGAAAAAACATTTTCATAGAATCATGTTTAGAATGTCTGGCGGTCACCAAGGTGTGTCAAAACTTGAACGCTGAAAGTTCCCAACATTCCCCTAGGAAATTGAGTAAACCTTGCAATCTTTATGTACCGGTAGGCAGGGCTCAAAAAATTATTAAATGGCACATGCCCAGCTGGGCATGTTGGAGATAATTTTACATGCCCAGACAGAAAACTTACATGCCCAATTTTTTTTAACAATTAAAATAAGGTATCTGGACATATAGCGGTGTTTTATTTTGAATTATAACATGTCCTTTGTTCATGCCGCTGACTTGTGGCAGTGTGTTGAGTATGCCCCCCCCCCCCTCCACCTCCTGCCTTACCACTCGAGATCATCTAGAGATTATACTGCGTAAATAATTACCATAACAATTCTAATGTTCTAATGTTCAATTCTTATCTGCTAGAAGCCTAAAAGCTAGGTGATAACTGTAATTAAGCCCATGGGAATAGAGATACTGCAGAGGCTGGCCTTTCCTTATCTTGTTTACTCCCCAGCATTCATTACAGATCCAGCCCTCCCCCCGCCCCCCGCCAACGCATCCATCGTGACCTTGACTAGTCTGTGGCAAGACATAAACCAGATGCAAGGAACACTGGAACAGTGGGTGTTATATCTTAATGGCCTGCAATCACAGATGCATGGGACCTGTTACTGGAGAAGTGGACTTATCTTTTTTCCAAGGCTTATCTTGTGACGAGAGCTAAGCGCAGGCGATAGTGAGAGATTTTCCCACATGCCGAGACGGGCATATGGGAAAATAATCTACTTGCCCGACCACTTTTTTTATATGCCCCGGGCATCTTGGGCATGGTATTTTTTTAACTCTGCCGGTAGGCCCTAGGCCTATGTATTTTGTAAGTTGGATATATTTTCCATAGTACCTAGGCCTACTGTATAGCCTACATGAAATTCAAAACATGTTCTAGGCCTATATATTTTAATACCATCCAGAAATTTAAAAAAATCTATCCTCACAGTTGTTTGATCCCAGGTCTCCCATATTTCGGGTATACAGGCACTTATAGCCAACTACAGACTAGGAAAACATCTAAGTCTTTGTTAGACGAGTGAGCAAGTCATGTGTTGAGTACTAGGCCTTACCCGGGTACATTTGCATTTTTTATAAGTTGATTGATACAAGGCCTGAAAGTATAAGGTATAAATAAACAATAGGGTTTTGACTTTTAGAGTTTATAGTTGGTATAGTAAGAGCGCATCGACTGTAAGGCCATAATGCGCCACTCTAGCCTATGATAAGCTAGGGAGGAAAGACATATGCTGACTTGATCCAGTCTTAGGTAGGGGGAGGAAATGGAATGTTACCGGGTACAAAACACATGGATCACTCACTCGTCTAACAACGACTTTGGGGTTTTCCTAGTTTAATGGGTTTGTCATTTCTTTCTTACAAAATTATCACTAGGCCTACCTACTAAATGTGAGATGAAAACAGCGGTGACTTGAGCATATATTGGAATTGGTAGACCTAGCCTATAGGCCCTACATTAAATTAAAAATAGGCTAATATGATTGATAACATTAGCCTACTGTTGCTAGGTACAAATTTGTAAACAAAATTATTGAAAAATAATACCATTTACATGTAGGCCTACACATCTCTACAGAATGGTAAAAACAAATTGAATTGGTATGCCTACAAATGAAGTTTCTTCAATAGGCTTGCCGCTTTATAGGCCTAGGCCTACAGGCTATACTTACTTTCAAATTTATTGAGTTTGTTGATTATGCCTGGCTTGAAATGCAGCAACTGCATCTGGTTGCTCTGCGCCCCCGACGAGAGAAGCAACAGGCAGCTTTGCGGACAGTACACGAACCAGTTGACTGGCAGACTGACAGCCTTCAACGCTTTCAGAAGATGTTTCTCTGGAAGAACCTGAAATACGTACCATAGCTTAAAATAATACATGCAGTATTAGTAGTTCAGTAGGCCTGCTATTATTAGGCCCTACACAACTTGACTTATATTATGAACCAATCTACAGGCTAATAAATACTTTATTTACACTTTACAGACTTGAAATGGTCTAGAACAGAGGTTCTCAATCTTGTTGGGTTATTACAGATTAGCGAGTGATTAGCCTACTGATTGTTGTTATAGGGAACCTAAGTGGGCGTTGTCCGGTTCTCTCCGGTCAGCGTGGTATAGGCGATTAACCCGTGCTAAATGTTTCGTAAGCGATAGCGCGAGAACCCGACCACGGACCGGAATTATATTCATACTACTGTAAGAAACTATAATCTTTCCTCTTTGCGTGGATATACATAACTCTGCTCTATCACAAATATTAATGACATTTGTTTTGAGTTGAAGTGAACTCTACATTTACACTGTTGCCAAACCTTCCAAACTGCTCATGAAAAAGCACGTAAAAACATTGTGTCCGTGGCATCAGCATAACATTTGGTATCCGAGTTGCTTTGTGGCTACTGTGAGGTCACTGGGTTGTACTAGATTATACATTACTAATAAAATATCCTTTAATATGCCAACAAAATCTTGAATGTGAAGTACATTTAGCAACCATGGACAAGCGCGTGGTATGCGAGGATGCCACAGCTGCACACAACGTGGCTGCGTCTCGCTTAGGTTGCCGCTCAGTCAGAGTACATTTGCGACAGCGCGCAAACATGGGTCCATTTAACTCATAATAGTTTGAATTTGGGAAGCGTCATCGAGCAAAGTAGAATGCCATCATCTTCTTCACAAAATTATGCATCTTGTGATGTTATTGGTTTAGATTTCTTTTGCGTGAGTCAAAAGATACGGCGACTTACATTTTCGTACCATAGGTACTAATTCTTATGGGCGCTGAGACCAAAGAGAACCAATTTCCTTCCCGCCATCAAAACTTAGGTTCCCTATACAATATTCTTTGTCGGAGATCTTTGTGTGGTGTTGTCTTGGGGATATTACAATAAATAATAAACCTGTATCTACATCCGTGCATCTGTAGGAGTGCGCGGTAAGTGTCCAGTCCATATTGACAGTGGGGACAGTACTGGTTTAACTGGCGTAGTTAAAAGTTTATAAAAATATGAACTTACACAGGCATACAAGGCCGACAGCTTTAAATTAAGACACCTTATTGTATTGAATGCTAGTCTAACATGGGGCCTACCTGATAAAGTTCAACACCGTGGTCAGTAACGAAAACAATTTCATCGTCACAAGTCCAAACAAAGCCCAAGTTGACGGCATTTTTACTTTTACAGCTCTGTGAATATTCAACACTATCCATTTCTCCGTTAAAGTTGACAAATTCCACGGACGTTTTTGTGCGTTGAATGGCTAAAACTTGTTGATTTGGAGAAAACTTTATGGATATCACATGGCCCTTATCTTCCATACGGAAACTGGTGGTTGTCTCCTTTGTAGGCCCTTTGACAACCACACCGGTAACTCCTCCGGATCGGACTGTAAACACCTGTTGAGCAATGAATCAATTTCAGTCGTGTAGGCTACAGGTAGGTAAGAGAAAATTTAAAAAACTACGTTCTACTAGGTATAGTCTTTATAAACCCAAACCTCTAGCCTATGGCCTAAGCATCATTCACAACTAGTTCTAAGGCGTAAGGCGCAAGGTCTAAGGCGTAAGTCGTAAGAATGCTACGGCGTTTACAACAACCATGCCCTTTTCTTTGCTCCTGCGTATTGCGCATGCGCGTACAACCAGCTGTGGAATTAAATAAGCAGGAGTGGGGAGTTTCCTTGTATGTGATTGGCTCGTCGTAAGAAACCTGTCATAATAATTGGATTTTGGGCAATTCGTTGCGACTTGCGACTTAAGCCTCTAGGCCCTACGACTTAGGACAAGTTGAGAACGTTCTGATTGAAACACATACTCGGCAATACAAAATATTACGCCTTAGGCCTTGCGCCTTAGAACTAGTTGTGAATGATGCTTTAGAGCTCGAGGCCTAATTCTGTTCCAGTCCCAGGAACCTCTTCGGTTGGGGGGTCCAACTTTTTTGGAAGTGGCTATTTAACCGTAGCTATAATGAAGTTCACGCCGACAATTCAGTGGAGGAACATAGGGCCACACTCGACATTGGTCTTTTTCAAGACCCCTAATGTTGCCAATCATAGCTGAAGGGTTGACGAAGGTTTCAATAGAATATTGGTTTACTGCTGTCAGCCACTCTTCATTTAAATTCCAACTCGAGAAAAGGTACTGAAAACAACCATGCATATGCCATTGCATTATAACAAGCGTTATTTCAACGTTTTCATAATTATAACGTATGTTAATCAATTCCTTGTCAAAAGATGGTTTTGTGGGTGTTTTTTAATTTTATTTTTAACTAAATATTAAGATTTGTTCGCAAAATAACTTGGCAATGTATTTACTTATTTTACGTCTATCCTATGCAGTTATAAAAACTGATTTACAAAGGAAAACTAAATTGAATTATTATATTCCTATATACACATGGATAACGGTGTAACAAGAGTGAAGGAACATCCAGGATTCGAACGTGGAACGCAGGACAACAGTAATATGAAATCAACCCATGGGTTCTGCAGTGGTTTATAAACTATTGAAGGGTACCCTACTTAGTCATTCGTGTAGCATACCGCTACTTTTCTAGACAAGTTAATAATTAGTTATTATTCTGTAATTCGTCGAATATTCAATACACACTTTGAATGAAACTGATGCTAAAATCGCCTTTCAAAAACTCAAATAACCGGAAAAAGGCAGGCTAGACAGTGTGTGTAGTATAATTTTTACTCGACTCATCAATAATTAAATGATAAGATTAAAATAATATTAGTTACATTTCTGGCCAGTGATTGAGTTTTTACACAAAACATTAATTTATACAGTCTGCGAACCTTTTACAAATGCCAAAAAACAACCCTTTCGAAAAGAATTTGTTGAAGTTGAAAGGATGGAGAGACGCATGACGAATATAATAGAGGTACATTTACCCAGGTTTACAATTTAAAATCCAAGATAAAATGGTGATAGTTAAATCGTGTCATTTTTTTCATTTACTGATTATATATATAGTTTATTCAAATCATCAAGTCAAAACAACTAAGCGGAATTGCAAAACAAATAACATAAACTTTTGATATGATTTAATCGGATATTTCCTTAAAAACGAAGATAAACACTTCTTTATAAAACGAAAATGCTTAGAAAAATGTAAATAAGACAATGAATTTATTAAAATAGAGATAAGGCTTATCAACTTCACTTTTAGTTTAGAGACGGTATTCGTCTTTTGCACAATGGGGTTCACTTTGATACCAAGCACTCTGAAGCATTGTTCAGTTGAAACCCTTTCTAAGGGTTGTACAAAATGCGAATTTGTTGTCCACTGAACAGTCGATGTGAACTCCATTATACAGGAAAATTACGATTCTCAATTCGTCCGTAGCATGAACGAAAATCAGCGGAAATAATCGAAGGTATCCGAATCGTCCGCGGGATACCACCTAACTAGGCCAATAGCTCAAATATCACAGTGCATTGTGGCAGAGTGGTAGCGCGTCCGAATTCTATGCGAGAGGTCGGCGGTTCAAATTTTTGTTTGATTGTTTTTTTTTGCCATTCTATTTGGGTCCATGTTTTTTCTGCAAATGATTTTCCTACATTCGGCCCCGTCGCAAACACATTTCTAGATGATAAAAGCGTTTAAAAAGTGCTGCGTCGCGCTAGCCTAGTTCTAGGATACAATCGATAAGAGCGCACCCAAAATCCTTTCCGTTAAAAACAAGTTTAGATTTAAAATAGCAACGTTAAAGGTTTTGTAAGTAGAGTATTTTATTGAAAAGGTTGGTAGGACTACTAAGTAAATGTCATAATAAACATGGCGCGCCGGCAACAGTGAAATGGTAGTGTTTGTGTTCAATCTTTATTAATTATAACATAATTCGTATATTTTCAGAGTGGTTATTATTGAATTAACGTAATTTACTTCGCGTTCCTACGGTTAAATTAGCAGGCCTAATTTTTCCGTATCCACAGTTCGAGTACCTTCGGTGATTTTCGCCGATGTTCGTTCATGCTACGGACGAATTGAGAAACGTAATTTTCCCGTAGCTACGGTCGAATAGCCTCAGCGAACTTTTTTTAAGGGTTAGTAGGGGGTCGCGCATTAGTATCTGTATCTGTATCTTGTCTCCTCCGCTGTTGACTTGTTGTCGGTGGCAGGTAACTCCTTCTTCTCCCACATTCCCATCTTCATTTCCATCTTCACTCCTTAAGCTCCCATTTCCATCCGATATCTCATTCTTCCCTTCATACATTATTCCCCTGCTCCCCTTCCGGGAGGCCTCTTCTTACTTACGTCCCCCCGACGCTCAATTCTCGCTCAATCAATCTCCCCCTTAGTCTGGATTACCTTTGGCAGCAGCTTTAATGATTTCTTGAACCCAGCTAACTTTTTATCCCCCACAATCCCCTCAGAGAGGCCATTCCATTCCACCACTGTCCCACATCCGTGGCCCATATACCTCTCTCATACTTCCATGAGTGGTCCCCTCTGGCTATATAGCTAGCCTTCCTTAGCTGACCATTCATCTCCCGCCATCCCTCGTGTGCCCTGGACACCCTGTACATCTTACCCAGTCTATCCATTCTTCTCCTATCCTCAAGCGACTCCCAGCCAAGTTCCCTTACCATGCCCTTAACACTGTCATATGTCCTTATTAATTGTCCATTAATCATTTCCTCCTTCCACCATTTACTTTTATTGAGTAGGCCTACCCTTCTCGCAGCTCTTTCCTGTACTGCCTCAATTTCCCTAGTTTCTCCTTTCCTGTACGGATCCCATATTGCCCCAGCGTATTCAATAACCGGCCTTACTAGTGTCTTATAGGCGTGTCCCTTTAGAGCCCTACTTGCCCCTTTTAAGGTAGGCCTACGCATAACAAAATTCAGGCACCTAAACCCTTTCTTGGATACTTCTTTTACATGCTCCACCCAACTAAGCTTGCTCTGCAATTATACTCCCAGGTATTTTATTCTCTCCACCCTCTCCAGCATTTTCCCCATTAACGAATAGGTAGGCCTACCCTGCACCCAAACCCACTTCCCCCCTCCTCCTCGTAAAGGTGCGTTAAGTTAGGTTATGATAGGTTTTACCAAGTTTTTATTATAAACTATTTTTTTTAACCCAACACGCTTCGCACGACCCCCCTAACCCCCAACAGAAAAACGAGCCTTTAATCAATGGCTATAGGCTACCAAAATGATCCTTACCTGCCTGTTGCAGTCGTCAAAGAATACATTGGTAACTTTACTGACGGATTCAAACCGTACAGGTGTAGATGATAATTGTAAATAATAATCATTTTCTTCCAGATCCGGGCCTAGGCCTAGTCTAGTTGTATCTTCAGCCATGGAACCTAGGCAACCTCCTCAGCCAAGGATACTAATATATTCCTCCTCAGCTGTCAAAACTTTTGGTTGAAATGTAGGCCTATGCACGTGGTTGGGCAGGGAACTTGGATAAGTTTTTACCAAAGAGTTGTCTTCTCCCGGCCGCCATGTTTTTTCCAAATCATTTTTTAGCTGCATCATCTGCGGTAAAGTAAAGTAAACAAATTTGGCCGACAACAGGGGATAGACTACAACTTGATGATATCTGTTTAAACTTTGAAGCCACATTTGTTTACTTTAACGCAGTTGGCGCAGCTAAAAAATAGGCAAAACGGCAAAAACATGGCGGACGGATGCTCGGTATGGCTACCCCATGGCCACTCTTTGGTATTATCTAGTATCCATGGACCCTGGCACGTTCCGAAACGAGGCGCATGGCGGAAAAGCAAAGCCAAGCACTTCGTTCGTGTTTCGGAATTGCCGAAGCACCGCCGTTTGGATGTATGTACACTACCAATTATATCAAGACGGCGGTGTGGCCAAAACATGTCTAGTTTAAAAACAGTCCACATTAATTAATAATTAAATCAAATGGGTTATCTCAACCAAAAATTAGTCATCTCAACAACGACATTTTTAACTTAACTAAAGGTCAACTTTGGCGACTTAAAATTAAGTATTAAACACAGTTTAAGTGGATAGCACAGCTAAGATTTTTATTTCGATACAGTATCCCGAGAAAAATTGTTCCGGTGTTTTTTTTTGATTTCTATTTTTGTCTGCTTCTTTGCTTACTCCTGGACAAACGGCTCCGATCATGCTGAAATTTTTAGGGGAATTCAAAATCTCTGAACTTCAACCGGCCATGTATTTGGGTACAATTGAAAAAACATTTCTCATGAATAACGAATTTTTACAATTTTCTACATTTCTTAGTACAATTTTTCAGTGATTTTTGTCTCCCCAGCAAACGGCTACTGCAATCTTGATGAAATTTTGCGGGATCGTTCAAAATTACTGAACTTTGATATTCTTAGTATGACATAGCCGTAAGTCAGGGATTACCTTCTCAATATAGCGGCCATATTCCCGTACATGAAGGCATTGTTGAAGACGAACAAATGACGTTAATGAATATAAAGAATTTAACGGATTTGGATACAATCGAAGAAATATTTCTGAAAAAAAAAACGTACTTGAGGGCTCCATGGCTGGACTGCGATTCTATAACTCTGACGGAGTTGGACCCAGGCGTTTTCTACCGTAATCGACTCGGTTGTAAGTGATCGACCCGGTTGAGGTCGATATCGTTGCGATATAATCCGTGACAACCGAGTCCGACTCGGTTATATTTGTATAAAATGGTGGATGATAAGCCTTGGCCTACACGTAAACACAACCAGATTTTTAACTTGCTCAAACGAATAACAATAGTAGGCTCAAAGAAAACCTACCTCTAGCAAGGGCCTACCCCTAAAAGTCCCGTGCGTGCCCTTTTTTCATGAAATTATACCATTTAAATCCAATTTCTCCCCGATTGGAAATAATACACACATCTATGTCATTTAGAATATTTGACAACTGACTGCGAATCATTTGTTCACATTTGACCGTCCACGGCCATGCAAATCATACCTTTCGACCTCGACCAACAACAACCGGAACGATTTCTACTACCGAGTCGGTCCCGTGACAGAGTTGAACCCGTGAAGTTACTGAATAGGACCCTGCACAATGAGGACGGCAATTATTTGAATTCTTTGGAATTTAATTTATGTTTAATATCTATCAATATTGTTAATGCTGGCAAAAACATTTAATTTCCAAATGTTAATTTTTCAAATGCCAAAACTCAATAATCCAGTTTGGTATTATATTATATAATTAATAGGCCTATTATATAAAAGGTAACTAAACTACAAGGAAGTTGACCACAAGAAAAGAGACATCTATGAACCGACAGAGAACTATTATAAAGATTTATTTTTAAAGAAACTGTAATAGAACAGGTAAATGTTATTTAACAATTAATTGAAATAATTTGAATAATGTAGCAATATTTCGAAAAGTTTCACTTTTCTTCGACTGGCTGACAATGCAAGAGGGAGAATTCCGGATTAATTTTTTTTACTTTCAGGAAAAAAAAAACTGTATTAGGCCTACATGATTTAACAGATGAGATAGTATAACCTATTTTGATGGCCCTATCGTATTTTTAGTTTTTTAATGTTAATTTGAATTTGAAAATCAAAATTTATTGATCAATTTAGTGTTATTCTGCGTCTTGAGGCGGTAGCTTTGGTTGCAGCAGAGACCAATAAGGTTTTTAAGCATTTTTTAAGCCCACTTTGAGGACATTATTAGTGAATGATAACAATTGCAATTATTTTTACTAGGAAAACGCTTAAGTCCCGCCGCGTTGTTGGATGAGCGTAATTGGTGCATTGAGCTGCATTGAGTTACGCGGATTTTCTGTTGTTCTGTGAAAAAATCATTACTTATTCGAAGATTTTTTTTTTTTTAAATTAACTTAATTTTTTTAATAAATCGTAATTTTTACGTAATTTTAAAAAAGAAAAAAATCGTAAAATTGCAATTTTCATAAGAAATAATTATTCAATTGCGCTCAAATTTTTACACGAGTATATTAATTCATAATATTAAGGTTCTATAAAAAAAATCATTACAATAGGATAAAGCATGTAGGTGTTTATATGTCAAAGAATTGTTTTTAAAAAAAGAAAAAACCCGTAAAATTTCGATTTTCATGAGAAATAATGTTTCGATTAAGCTCAAATTTCACACGAATATCTTAATTCATAAAATTAAGGTTCTGTTAAAAAATCATTACAATCGGATATAGCATGTAAGTGTTATAAGTCGAAGAATTTTTTTAAAATTCGAAAAAAATCGTAAAATTGCGTTTTTTATAAGAAAATTTTCCCGATTGCGCTCAAAAACGTGGCAGTTCTAAGTTCAGAGATTTCGAAGGCCTCCATAAAATTTCATCGCAATCGGAGTATCGGTTTAGCCGGAATCGTGTTAACAAACACACAAAAATACAAAAAAAAAAAAAAGAAAAGAAAAAAAAAAAAAAACATTCCGGATTTTTTTCTCCAGTGTAGTGAAATGGAATCTTCGCTTCGCTCGCTACGCTCATCCAATTCATCATTATTCATCTTATTTTATTTAGTTTACTAAAGAAATATAATATGTGGTGCCAGTACAAATAAATTATGCTACAAAAATATTCATTTTGTAGTTTGTGGGTATTTGATATAACATGTTTTACAGGTTTTCATTCATTCAAGTGATTTAACATTGTGTAAATACAAAAAAAAAACACATACTATTATACATCATGCACAATTTCAGAAGAGTTGCCACTTTAAAACAATATATTCTTTATTGTTTCAAACCAGTGTACAAAGTGGGATAGCGTTATGAGCTAGATATAAATGATTGCTTCATTTCCCAGTATTTTCTTTTCCCACTTGAATTAATTCAGTTTACTGATGTACTTGAACGGCCCATTGAACGGGTATCCGGTGATAATGAACTGAGTTGATCATCCGGTTAGATAGTGATCGCGGTGGGAACAGATGGTTCTACGGTCGTGACTTATCACTCAATAACATTTGCACAGGTTCCAGGAATGTATAGAATGTTATCAGAATCCTCCAATGGGCTTCTTCTTCCGGCAATCAGCCCCAACCTGCCACTGTCTGAACACCCGCACACAGAGTGATGGTGTGATGAATGAATCACGTTACAAACCCGTGGCTACACTACTCTACTCGCGTTTGTATACAAACAAAGCCACGTATAAAAAAGAAGTACCTGCAATGTTTATGTCAGTCCACCGTCAACTACAGTCAGGATGTATTACATTGCATTGTTTTCCGTGTTATCTGTGGCTTGTGCCACGCCGATTCTTGCCGGGTTTCGGCCAGACCTTGAAGCACGGGAAAATCTCTCGCATTCATCTAACACTGTTGATCCATTGTTAACATCAAAGGAAGAAACCCAGAGTCGAGAACCAGAATCGGAAGAGAATGGGGAAGACGGGGGTTTAAGAAGAAAGAGATCAACAACATCTATCAAGGACGAGATTCAGAAGATGATCAACTGTATATTGTTTAAGAACCACAACCATCTTGCAAATCATTGCTATACTTTCAAGGTTTGTAGAACAATATTTCAAAACCCCATTATATTTTTTTAAATAAAATAAATTCACCAAATAAATCTTTAACGTTTTAAGACTCATAATTTATGTCATTGAATAATGGACTTTTAAACCTGTTTCTTATGAAAAAATGTCGAGGAAAAGAGTCAATGAAGGAATCAAGAAATTAATCTAAGAAACTTTAGATTTTATGTTGAATCTACTCTGCAAGGCCAAAATGTTGAATGCAAATGTACCGGTATTTAGGTGTTTTGTAATATATTATGTAATATAACAATCATTTTTTTTTATTTTATAACTGAAAGGATAGACGTTAAATAAAAGAATAAAACGTAGATGTCAAATTTTGAAAGACTTATATCATAAACTTATTTAAAAGTGAACAAATTTGTTCCTCTAGATAAAATACTCTAGAGATAGTAAGTATTTAAAAATGACTAAGAATATTTATCATCCATATTGAAATCTATGACTTGACAAATACATCATCGGTTGGTAAATTCCTTATGAATTGTGACTTGAATTGTGATTGCCGTGAGATCTTTAGAAGATGGTCTTTATGTGAAAGATTGGAAAATTCTATTACAGTATTTTATCCACCAAAGGAAAAAATGCTTTTACAATTTAGTAATTTACACCATTAGCTGCTAATCCCCAAATTTGTATTTTTCACACATTAAGTAGTACTGGGGCCAAAAATTACCTGTCAGATTTTTTAAGTGGTATTTATATAAAAGAGCGGAAAATTTAAGATATTTCCACCACAGGGAAAATTCATGTCACATTTCCCAATATTCTCCAGCTAATGCCCTCACTATCTTATAGATAGATAGATAGATAGATAGATAGATAGATAGATAGATAGATAGATAGATAGATAGATAGATAGATAGTCTTTATTTTCGTGGTACAATCTCTTAATTCTGTTCGTATGGTGGGTTGGTACCTGACATCCTTGTATTGTTTCACAGACCGAGGGCCAAGCCGTTGAGATTCTGCACTGGAACAAACTGGTGATGTCTCCCAACGGCTCGTGCGCAGTCCAGCTCTCCGCGCCGCACGGGATCACGGAAGTCCGGTGCCACCCTCGAGTGGCCAACAGGCGCTGCAACTCGCAATCAACGGCCCACTGGACCCAGCTCTACGCTGTCCTCAACGACAACGACGGAAGTGTGCCCAAAGTCTACAGCACAACGACGATACCCATTGGATGCGCGTGTGCATCGGTGAGGGCACAGAGACTTAACGAGGCGCATAAGCCTCGTTTGCCAGCATAAACCAGAACCTTGTGTGAAGTACAGTTCTCAGTATTAGCCTCAGGATTACAGGCCGTGATATCTAGTCCGCGATGATATTTGTTGATTTTTTTATGTGAATACAACAATTAATTAACATTTATTTGTACAAACTAAACTAGCAATATGTAAATAGTTTTTATTACTTGCTAAACTAACAATATAGTAATGTTATGTATGTAGTACATAAATATAACTTAGCTTGATTATATTTTTGATTGGATGTACAAGTTTTTTCCCTTTACCCCCTCCAGTTTCCAGAATAAGAACACAAGGATGACAAGGTAATATCAAGACTATACATCAAAATATGAGTTTTACTTGATCAGGAGGATTTAATTAATACGATTCATTAATGATGTACAAGTAACAAAACAAAGTTTTCAATTTAAATTTATTTCATTCAAATTACCAGTGCATCTAGGTACAGTATTAAGAGTTGACCTATTAGTTATAACTAGGGCTGGGTCGTGATCATTGAACATTTATTCTTAAAGCTGAATTTTCGACCAACCAAACTACTGTAATTACCTGCCGTCCTTTCTTGACACATTTTTTTTACAGTTCAAAACGGAATCAATGGCAAACTTTTGAGAATTTACCAGCAACACTTTTAGATGAACTTTTAATCAGGGGTTGGCTTGAAGTTGGGGGAATAAGATATTCAAAACATACCTGTATTTAAAGTACAGTATTAATTATGTAAATGACTTGGTACACGTAGGTTACTTGTTGCTTATATTTATACTTGTGACAAGTAGTACGATAGTTTTTATCACTACATATGCACACTGTTGTTGGTTCAACTGTTGTGGTAGCCGTATGTATGGCGACCAATGATGAGAAAACTTATAAAACACTGATGATACGTTCACACGGGCAGTAACTTACTTTCTGAGTGGAAGAGCGGGTTTACTTGCTACGACTGGTGTTGCAATCTGCGCTGCGCACACACATCCCACGGGGATCAGCTCCGAGCGTCTCCCGTCGAGTCTCGTCACGGAGACGAGCGAGTAAACGGTGACGCAGCGATGAGGTCCTCCCATCGCGCAGCGAGACTGTCCGCAGAGGCATTCCACCGCGACCAGCATGCGCGGCCAGATCAGGGCGGGGTCTCGCATCACTCTCAGCCGCGCCGGGCAGAGTCCGACCGGTTCCGCGGGCTGCCGAGCGAGCCACGCGGGACGAGACACCGACAAGGGATCGAACCTCGCGCGAGCCAGGCGGACGTCCAGCGTCGGGCAGCGCGTCTCTTGGCCGAGCAGTTCCAGCGCGTCCAGAGGAAGACTCGCGTACCTCGAGGCCGCAGAGGGCTCGTTCATCGTTCTCTTTATTAATCCAGTTAAATTATCCTTTATTTGGTTGGTTGGCACTTTCAGAAATGTGGACATCTTTATCCCATATAAATTGTGTTCCACAAAACTCTGAAAAAATATCAACTTTTCCACGTATTCCAGTTCCTTCATGTAAATTTGTTTATGCGGCAAAAGTAAATCTTTCTTGTGAAGCTCATTTAAAAGTAAATGGACCACATCTTTTTCGCACGATCTAAATGGAGTTACTTGTGCAGAGTCGTGTACTACAAACGCACTTGATAAAAGACTGAGCAGAAGGAATCGAGTGAAAGTCACGAGAAAATTGCAAAACATTTCAGAAAGTTTTTCTTCAACGACCACAACAAGATTACAACTGGAATGAAACTGACACCGATGTAGTCTGTACCCATTGGTTTTATAAACATGCAGTTCAAATAGAAAACGCCCTCCATCGTGGGTGGCGGTGAAATGAACAGCAACGAGACGAGACCCAACCCACATAATCCTCGTTTCCTTTGTGGGATTATCTTACAAAGAATTCAATAGGGGGGATCATCCCTCAAAGGACTTCCAAGGACCATGTTACGTTTGGGGTGCCTGCGAGGTTTCGAGCAGGTAGCACAACATGGACTCAACAACATTTTACCCGGTAAATAACCTCAAAGTGATGTTAACAAAGAAAAGAAGGAATGTTGAATCTTTTTGAGAATAAAGTTTAGAGAAGTTATCAATGGAAGGTAGCTGAATCTTGGCAAAGATTTGGTAGAGACTGGTGTGTAGGCGAACACAGCACGTGCAGACATCTGCTGCGATGTGTGTAGGCGAGGCGTGCGCAGGGCAAGAACGCATGCGTTGCATGTCTCGGCGTAGGTACTCAGGGTAAAAATACAAGTTTTAATTGGTTTTAAATGTTAAGTGAAAAGAAATGTTTGATTTTATAGTGTATGATATATGTTTTTATGTTTTATCAAAACCATATCAACCAATAGTATGTAAACTAAATATGTAAAGTAAATTTGTAGGTACCTAAGTAGTAGTAGTGATTGACAACTTCAAATGCTCGCATCTCCTTGAGGTATGCATATGAGTGACCAATGTGGAAGGCTTTTCTAAATAAAATCAATAACCAACATAAAATCAATTAAAGCTACATAACCAAACTTTCTGTATACATACACACACACACACACAATTGGGACCCTTGCTAGCCAGGGGTGGGTGGGTGATTGTGGCAAATGAAATATAAAGACTAAGCAACCGTAATATCACACCGAGTAAGACTTTTTTCTTTTCTTTTCTTTTCATTCCCCACCCTTTTTTATATTTGATTCATTCATTAAATGCATTTACTAATATCATTTTTATTAATTGTTACCAAAATTGTTGTGTTTAATGCATTGTTGTTGTAATGCTACTATTTCAAATATTTACTTAAATGTAGTTTATTGTTGTTTCTGCATCTATGTAATTAGATTTATTTAGTTGTCCTCCTTTGTAAATCAGTTTTTATAACTGAATAGGATAGCCCTTAAATAAATAATAAATAAATAAATAAATAAATAACTAAAATAAATAAATAAAGATATTGCATTAGATATAGGCTAGGCTAGGGATTGTATGTCGAGCGAGACTAGACCTCTTGTCTGTTGAACCAACTGTACAAAATAAGAACAAACACAAACCCAAACTACAAAAACATAGCATAAAACAATAAATATAATGAAAATCTTCAAAATATGAACACAGGGTACTAAGATCCTGTTTGAAATCATGTGTGAATCAATGTGGACTTTAACTAACCAAATATTTATGATTTTAAGAAAAATCAATCGATAACACTCCGTCCCCCTTATCTACGGGAGCATTTAGGAGAAAGACTAAGTTTACTAAAAGAGTTGCCACTAAATTTCAAAACTTTTAGATGCGCCTGATTTATCCACTGATTTTAAAAACAAATCTAAACATAATCTAAACATACTTTAAATTAGCTGCAGTTGTCATCAGCAGGTGAAAAGTTTTGTCGCCCCCAGCCCTTCGGGCTGGGTTTTATGTTCTTTAAGTTCTCTATGCTTTCCCAACCTGTCGACAGGTTCAAATTTTGTTTTAGATAAGAAAAATAATAAGTCCCCAAATAATATTGTCCCAATATTTTGGCCTACAGTAGGCTACCATTGGTTTGAAATCAAATCTGTTGACTCAGCATGTAGGCCTATGTAGGCCCTACTATGATTTATTTGGCAATACACATTCATAATAATAATATCAGTATATCATTCTCACATTTGTTACAAATACAAATAACATTATGTACATACATAGTGTTCACTAGGTACATCCTAAACTGATGGCAGTCCGTTCTGTTCTATTCAATTCAATCTGGTGTAGGGCAGGATGAACATGGAGTACCCTCACCAAGAAGAAAAACACGGACAACAGTGACTTCCGTACACGAGTTTAAAGAAACACTCAATAAACATAACATTTCAAGCCAAATAGCTAACAAACACATAACACAGATAAATAATATTTTCAAGACCTATTTTCAAAATAAAATTCTGATTTAAATTTAAATATCAAATTTGAAAAACTCTTATTTTAAAAAGTCAACGTTTAAGCAATTAATAACAATAATATATTTCTGGTAAGTAGCCTCAAGTTTTATACTTTTGGAAATAAATCATAACACAATAATAGCCTTTAATACTGATGTTTATAAGTGGGAATGTTTTATCAAAAGATACCTTCCAGATCGGGCGGCATAGGAGGCGGTGCCAACCGAAGCTCAAAGTCTTGACTGTGTAGTACACCGATCGTGTTGGTACTAGAGGTGGCGCCCGTGACACTACTCACTGCCGAGGGGTGGTGCCAGGCTATCGTAGGTGAAGGGTTAGAATCACAGATACAGCAATGAGATGATGGGTCTAGACACGCAGAGTGGTAGCCGTGGCCGCATCTGAAACCAATTACAACAGATGTAGCACAGTCTAAACAGGTAGTTTCCTAAACGTTTAACAACTTGAATTGATTGCGTTTAAACTGTTAACCACATTCTTTTCCGGGCAGCACAAGTAGATAATTCTACGTGCCATTATTCCAGCAGTTTTTATTTTTACATTCAACAATACCTTATTCGACATTTCATGAAAATTTCAGGAGATTTCATCCAATAGTTTTCAAGATAGGGTTTTTATGATAATGCATTGCAAATTATTTTATTTTTCTTTAAAATAACCCACGCTGGGGTAAAATTTTACACTATAAAAGCAGGTCTCCCTCTCATCCCTAGCCGAATCAAATAAAAACTTTATAAGCTGTACCAAACATAGGTATTGATGTTTTTATTTTAGACGTAGTAATGTTGACTAGGGATGATGACATCGGTTAGTAAAATTGCTAACTGGTTAATAAAATCAAAAACCGTTTTTTCCTGCCTGACATGGCCTTGAACCTGTTGTACCTGAAGAGAACTGCGTTGTCTGCTTCGTTGAGCAAACCGAGAGGCTTCCGACAGATTGAGCAGTGTATTGAGCGAGGGGAGAGCCCCCTGTTGGCGGCGGTTAGAACTCCGGCCAGCTTCTGGTGGAGATCGGTGCTGTGAAGTCTCGAGGTGGACTGAAGGAGGGTCTGCTCGTAGTTGGAGTGAGCCAACATTCCTAGGGAAACGACAAAATCAATCAAAGAAAATATTCCTCACAAAAAATTAACTGAAGCCTGTTTTAGATGGTCTAACGTTTTGTACAATTTTCTTGCAAGGACAAAGAGAATCCAATCTTGCATGGATAATAAAATACAAAAACACCTCCATCTATTGATGATTTTTCCACGTCTCTTTGCACTCTCAACGAGTAACAGCTAGTAGTTCAATTAGTTGCTCCAAGTCTAAACAGCCGAGTCAAAGTCAATGCGAGGGCATGTGGTATGTATGAACGTATACCTCGGTCTCTGGGGAAGAAAGATGGAGGTGTCGAGTGAGGGTGAGGTCAGATAAATCCCACGGACGCATGTGTACGTTGGAAGATGTGTTCCTATTTGCTGCTAACAAGGAATCGCCGACAAATGAAACAAGAGTTTCTTATGCTTTAGCATAAGAAAGGAGAACTCAATAGAGAAAATCTGCTCATCCATCAGCCTAACATTAATAATAATAGCATTCTCCAAGAGGCCTAATCTAGTACCTTGGCTGTGGCCCCGAGTCATCCTGACCTATGGCCGTTGAGGGCCTAGCCCCAGCTTAGCTTAACACTAGTTTAGTTTCACTTGCCCATGACTAGATCTCGAATGTCCCCAAACTTGCCGCCCGCGTAGGCCGGGTCTTTGAGAACCGCCTGGACGACGGCAGGGAGAGCGACAAACCCACTCATGGCTGCGAGGAGCTGCTGCGTCACGGCTCTCACTGCAGGAGTCTGCTCGTGCCTCAGAACCTAGCAACAATAGTACCGGTATGTTAAGCACATGTTGACAGGAAGCAAGATTAGAGCGAGGCCCCACAACACTCAGCGCCATGCCACCAGACATTATCCAAACTACTACCTAAAACAACATAATTATTATTTAACTCATTAAACACTAGTTCAAACATTAAATTAGAAAAATTAATAAGACATAACATTATTAATAGGTAACTATCAAAACATGAAGTAAAAACTTAACTTCCTGTCTCTCTTTTAAAATGCATTTTACCTGTACCTGGTACTTGGAATTACATTTAATATTGCTCAGTTGTCGGATAGACGAAACTATAGCATTGTACAAGATGATAGCGCGGCAGAAGAAACCATTCCTAGCAAAAGGGGGGACAGAGTAACACGTTTTCCGAATCAAGCTGACCTGTATCCTAGCAATATACACTACTCTACTTCTCAGTTTCATCAATCGGGAAACACTCCCGTAGGTGAAGTATTTGTTCATTTGAAGACAATTCCGACATTAAAAATTTACACTTGGTTAGGATTGATTTTGTAATTTCTGGATTGTATAAAAAATTAACAATACTCTTTAACCCTTTCCAGTACAACAACGCCTCTGGGACGTGAAAGATCGCCGTGACGCTCCGTACAACGACGTCCTGGGGACGTCGTTGGTGCGCGAGTTCAAATAACCCGCCATATCTCCGGTACCAGCAGTCCTATCGAGTTCAAATCTTTACCGCTAGATAGCAGAAGGTTCCGCGCGTAAGAATATCGAGGCGACTGCATTACCGGCGTGAAACGCGCATTGATACATCGATGAAAAACATCCGAGTTTGTTTTGTAAACACGCCGGCCGTCAATCGTTCCGTCATGGCTGCTAAGCGACCGAAGTTGATGTTGTTAACAATATTCGTTTTGAGAGTGACTACAGCGATTCTGACAACGATGATAATGTTTCTATTTCTAATAATAGTTCTAGTTCAAGTGAAATGGGAGATTCTGACAGTGATGATGTTGATTCAAGTGATTCAGGAGTTTGTAATCATGACGGCGCTGGTGTAGGCGTAGGCCTAGGCGTAAATAATGGCTGGGATTGGATTCGCGATAATAATTATACAGACATGTTATATTTTTTTAATTGATAACTTCTTTATTGTAAACCTATCCTGAAAATTTTAAGTTAATTGGTTGATAACTTTCAAAGCTACAAGCACAAGTGTATATGGTTTTGCTTCACTTTTGACCGCTTGGAAATTAAATAGGTATTCCCAGGTAAAACAAATGGAAAATAACCGTACTGGAAAGGGTTAAGTGGTAAGTCACTAAGTAAACAAAGTCTAGTAGAAATCACTATCGGAAAATCACTATTTGCACACGTGTCATGAATGAATGAATGAAGTCCTTCTGTACCTTTCCTGAATAATTGGATGAGCGAAGCGAAGACTTCAATTTTACCGACCCCCCAAAAAATTTAGCTCGGGTGTTTTTTTTTTTTTTTTTTTTTTTTTTTTTGTCTGTTTGTTCGCTCTCTACCGGGCAAACGGCATATGCGATCTTGATGAAAATTTGACAGGACCTTTGAAATCTCTGAACTTAGACTTGCTACGTTTTTGGGTACAATCGAAGAGATATTTCTCATGAATATCGTACTTTTACGATTTTTAGTGCGATATTTTCGTGACATTTGGGCCGATTCTGACCAAACGAGTGGGGCTACAACGTTCATATTTCACATGCACATTAAGGTTATGGTGATGTATTGACGTTTGAAAGAAAATTTTGAAAAAGTTAGCCAGAATCTATAGAAATAAAGGTTTTAATTTGAGTTTTTTGAGGTGTTAAATAATAAAACCTTTATTTCTATAGATTCTGGCTAACTTTTTCAACTTTTTCTTTCAAAAGTCAATACATTACTCTTACCTTAATGTCCATGTGAAATATGAACATTGTAGCCCCACCCGTTTGGTCAGAATCCGCCCAAATAGCACGAAAATATTAATTTTAGATCTTTCCCACAGCCATTGTATGAAAACTTCACAGGAGATTTCATACCTGACTCACAGCCTTGTTACAAACATAAAGATCCAACAGTACCTAATGATTGCTTTGTATGGGCCGTGTTTATATGTTTTTATTATTTTAAAATAATATTAACATTTTATAATTAAAAAGCTCATCCATCAACGCGACTAAAAAAAGCGTTTGCGAAGCTTCCTAGGTTAACCCGAGAGTAGTCGCGCCCCTGTTTGTAACGTTAGTAGTCGCGCGCGGTCCTTTAGACCGCATTATTTATTATGGGCTAATAACGTTAGGATGACGTTTTGATTACGAATATAAGGTAATTTATCATATATGTAACAGCATACATGGTTATATTAATCAATTATCAATCAATAATCAATAAATAATCAATCAATAACCAATCGAACACAGAATGTTGCAAACCTACAAAAAGGTATAAAAATAGGTTTTGAAACACCCTGTAGTTCGAATTATTAGTAAACCAAGACAGTAATATTATGCCAACACTGTATGTTGAAGAATAATCAACCTACAATAACAAAATACATGTCTCATAATAGTGATTGAGTATGCATATTTTTGCCTCCCTTAGTAGTCGCGCAGCGGTCGAAAAGACCGAGCAACCGAACAGGACCTCTTATCTAAGATAAAGTTCTGCAGAACACTGAATCGCGTATTGCACACTGGCTTCACAAATCTATTTTGGGAAGGTAGGTGGAACTAGACAAGCCACGCGTGCGCGCTGTACAAATACCAATCTCGGGTTAAGTATCCTAGCCATTTAGGCCTCATCTATACCCACGCAAACTACATTAGGAGGACTGACACAATATGACAACATACGGTTTCGAGCAGCGGCAGCCACATTGCTCGGCGAGAGTTCTCGTCCAGCGAGGCGGATGCCCTGCGACAGGTGTCGGACGCGCCCGCAACGAGATCGGGCATCTCTTTGCTGCCGAACTCTCGTGCCAGTCGGTCGAGCAGGAGGCGGAGCGAGGCTGGGTAGTCTCCGGCTTTCTCCAGGAGGTAGGCCGTAGCGTCGATCAGGTTCCGCTTCTCCACGATCTGAAAGTAACAAGGCCCAAGCTAGAATGTACTTTGTTTGTTATACAGTACAGTTTACATGACTCTAAATTAAAGTATGTATGCACTTAAATATATTCCCATAAAAAGATGCAAATATTCTCCAATATTCCCTTTTCTTCCTCGACACTTAATTAAATATTGCCGTTACAGGCCGGGAGTAGGTGCGATTAGATGCAGATGTAGGCCTACACTGTTTAGATGTTATTTAATTTTAGCATAGTCGTGGTTGTTTTTTGTTGCTTAAAATTCATTAATGATTGGGAAAGGAAAACTGTCCCCAATTGAATTCTATAGAAGAAATAAGGCTGCGCTAAGGTTATGCAGTGTTTGGTGAATCCATAAATAAATATATACAAACCTTGTTCTAATATTTTAAGTTGTTGTTCTAATATTAACTCAGTATTTAAAGTCCCAATAGGCTAAATGCTAAAGTACAATAAGGCCGCCATATTTCTTCACGGCTTGTTAGATGAGATCAGAGAGTGATGGCTCTGTGAATATAACAACGCCAGAACAAACCCAATATTCACGAGCGAGGTCGATAACATAGGTAGGTATCTTCCAGACCCCTTGATTTACTTATGATGGCGGGTGTACCTGAGGTTGAGGCACAAACATTCTTTCTGGTTCTGGGTGAAAAAGAAACTTGAAACATACACAAAATAACTTTCTTGGTGATCTTCCCCCACTCCTTCACTGAATGGAAGGAGTATTCCAATTAGGGATGGAAAAAAGCGTTTAAATTTCCTAAACGTTTAACCCCTTGAAATTTTCGCATTTAAACGTTTAAAGCCCCATTTAAAAAATAAAAATAAAAATTTAATAAATTTTAGGCGGGCGGAGGTCTAGGTTTTACAACAAAAATCGTAATTTTGTACTTATAACCGGCCGACGAATAGGCCTAATTAACAACGGTTTTATTCTCACACCCACATTTAATGACCCGGCACTTCCACCATGTGTAACAGACAAGATGTCTTAATACAGACTGGGACCCGGCACCTCCTCGAAAATTAAGCACTTTTAGAAAATTATTGGCCTAATTTGTTAGCCTGTGTTTGTGTAGGCTACAAAAGTGATAACAAAATAACATTTCATTTAAAAAAATAAATATATTTAATCTTTTTTTTTTTTTACTTAACGTTTTGCGAATTTAATAACCTGTAACAGTCCACTAAACGTTTTAACGTTTAAACGTCCCATCCCTTCCAATAAGACATTTTTAGTTTGTTCTTAAATCTTAAAATCTAAAATAATCAGATGCTAAGTAACTTGTAAGTGATGTCAATTTGGGCCTAGACCTTGGCATTCCATTGCATTAGGTAAAAAAAAACACTCCTTTAGGTTTTAAAACAACTTGTATTATAATTTTATACAGTACTAACTAACTAGGTACAAAGACTAATCCCTTACCTTCAGTGCATGATCCAGTCTATACGTGTCGGTGGAACTGACAAAGGAATGCACTCTTTCCGCATCATACTGGCACAGAAGGTCAATGTATTGTTCAACTAGATGCGGCTCAAGCACAGTCTCTTCCTTGCACTCGACAAGTCCCTCAAGCAGTCTAAATAAGTCCCGATCTTTTAACCTAGTGGCTAGCTGACCGATTATGTGCGGCACATTAGTTCTTATCAGCTCTCCCGTTTGAGCCCAGTCTATCTCCAACAGTTCGTCAATGTAGTCTATAATCTGAGTCTCTATTTTGGCACGGTTGACGTCTTTGGAGAGAAGAAGGAGGTTTCGAAGGTACGAGAAGACCTGAGATTTGCGAAGCGGATCCCTGAGGTAACAGTGGAGGATTTGATCGTATTCTTCGCGTTCTTCATAGATTAGTTCACAGACTCGGTAACTGTAACAAACACAATTGCCCAAGTAAGAACAAGTTCAGAATAACACGGATTACATAGGATGTGAAAATATGAAATCGAGCACAAGTTAACTAGGAGTCGAACAATGTATGTAGGCCTAGTACGTAATTGATTCATAATGTAAGTTATTTATGTAAGTATTAAAACTGTATTACAACCTTGTGCAGAGGCTAAAAGTACACAACACATAACAGCTGACTTTGCACAAAATTATCTGATTCACAAATCACAATTGGCATCTTCTCATTTAGGCAACAATGCTGTCATCTATAATAATGTGCTTAGCCACAGAAAGTATTTAACCTTCTAAAGTAACTGCCTGTAAAATTCACATTATCATCCTGGAAAACAACTAATGAGTAGAGCATGAAATTTAGCGTTTTAGTTATTAATGCTAAATAGCGAATATGAATCTAAAACGCTACACAAAATGCTAATTTACTGACAAAAAGTTTACTATACCAATGAGAATTGGTTAGCATTGTATTCTACTTTAAGTGTACTGAATGAAATGTTCCTATCAAGTAATTGAATTGCATTCCCATACAATACAAGAAACTCCACATTTGGGGTTTGTGAAAGAAGAAACTAATGCTACAATGCTAAAATTGGAAAATTAATGCTAATATTCGGGAATAAGCATTTTCATAGCTCTACTAATGAGTAATGAGTAATGATTTTATCTTTAGCCGCTCTGCGGAGAACAACGCACAATGTAGGCCTACAAGTTTCAGGTACTATTGGATTTAAAAAAAGGATTTTATGATCTACGTGAAAAAAGAAACTCAACTAAACGAGGGCCTATGAAATGTGATCTCAATCTAAATCCAACAAGAGCATCCGACTTTAATTGATGAGCGTAGCGAGCGAAGCGAAGATTCCTTTCCACTACACTGGAGAAAAAAATCCGGAATGTTTTTATTTTTTTCTGTATGTATTTTTGTGTATTTGTTAACACGATTCCGGCAAAACCGATACTCCAATTGCAATGGAATTTTCTGGAGACCTTCGAAATTTCTGAACTTAGAACTGCCACAAAAAAAAAATCGACTTAATAACATCTTCATGCTTTATCCGATTGAAATGATTTTTTCACAGAAAAATCTGCATAACACATGGCAGCTTAATGCACCAATTACGCTCATCCAAAAACGCGCCTGAAAAAGCATTTGCGAATCTTCCTAGTAACTTACAAGGATGCGTTGGTGGCTAGCTCCAGCAGCCATTGTTTATCACAGTGTTGCAAGGCGTCTGCTCTCATCAGTTCCAGGAGCGCAGTCTGTCTCGTCTCGTGCTGTCCGCCGCTCCCCTGAGCAACCAGCTGTGCAGCCTGCTCCAGGGTTCCCCTCTCCAGGTGCAAGCCGTGAGCCAGCTGCCTGGAGATCAGGGAGACGAGGCTGGAGATCTGGCCACCCTGCAACACAGGCACCGGGAGGCCTAGATCACGCATCTCTTGCTAATTGTTCGATAGGTCGATAGATCATTTTAAAGGCTAAGCAAATTAATGTGAAATGATCTTTGCCTTCTTAAAACTTGCATTTTGTGTGACCATTTAAACATTATTACTTATTGGATGAGCGTAGCGAGCGAAGCAAAGATTCCATTTCACTACACTGGTGAAAAAAATCCGGAATGTTTTTTTTTCTTTCTTTCTTCCTTTTTTTCTGTATTTTTGTGTGTTTGTTAACACGATTCCGGCTAAAACCGATACTCCAATTGCGATGAAATTTTATGTAGGCCTTTGAAATCTCTGAACTTAGAACTGAAACGTTTTTTAGCGCAATCGAAAAATTATTTTTCATGAAAATCGCAATTTTACGATTTTTTTTCGATTTTTAAAAAATTTCTTCGACTTATAACACCTACATGCTTTATCCGATTTTAACGATTTTTTCACAGAACCTTAATTTTATGAATTAAGATATTCGTGTGAAATTTGAGCGCAATCGAAAAATTATTTCTTATGAAAATTGCAATTTTACGATTTTTTTCTTTTTTTAAATTACGATTAACTAAAAATTTTTAAAATTTAAGTTAATTTTTTATTTAATTTAATTTATTAAAAAAAAATTCGACTAAGTAATGGTTTTTTCACAGAACAACAAAAAATCCGCATGCATGCATGCACCAATTACGCTCATCCAACAACGCGCCTGAAAAAGCGTTTGCGAAGCTTCCTAGTTATTATCATGCTGTGAGTTTTGCTCACACATAGCACTTTAAAAGGACTAATGCATCATTTTATGATTTTACAGCTGTGTTTACTGAGTATTTTACCAGTATACAAGTAAGATAGGTAAGATAAGTAAGATAAGTTTTATATTAGCGATTCTAACCTCGAAAAGTTAATAGAGTCTTAAATAATATCCGCGATGCAAAGATGATCCAGATAGCGCTTATCGCAGTTTTTTTTTTAGTACCCGAAGGACTCGCAAGCAGCACTATAGATATTTATAATTTCATAGCCACAAAGATCGTAAAGGCAAGCTACATTATCCAGTAGGCCTAGGCTTTCTATAATATACATGGATTGATGTGCAAACTAGGTTAGCCCACCAAGCTGTCACAGTCACAATATCACATCGAGTTTGATGAAGTGACGATTTTCTTTTCTTAACTTTATCATTCGTAATGAATCAAAAATTGACTTGGCAAGAGATTATTTCATATTTAGGTAATGGTATAAGACAGGGGGGCGCGGTTTTGCTGCAAGGCAGGCAATTCGGGCCGATGTAAACACATCGTGGCGGTTTTGATGGATGGATGGAACAGACCTACAGTCAGCACCACTACTCATGTACATCGCCATCTATATTATGGTGTGTTAAAAAAGATAGAAGATAAAAAGAAGGCTGTAATCTGTTCTAGCTATCGTGCTGCTTGACGAGTCTTCCGGCAACTAAAAATTTTGAAGCTTTTCTCTTTATCCGCTAGATGGCATTGTGTTGCTTTGCGTCGCGGATAGCTGTTGTGTTTGTAAAAAAATAAGCTTATACAATTTTTTTACAAATAATAATGATAATAATAATAATAATAATAATAATAATAATAAATAATAATAATAATAATAAAAAAATAATAATAAATAGTATATATAATATATATATATATATATATATATATATATCTTGACCCCTTTTCCAACATTAAATCGGGTTGGGGGGAGCAGTATCACACTACTCCGTTTCTTGGGCTAACATCTTCGTTGTCGGCTAGCCAGGCCTGACACAATCATGTCCTCAGCTTCTTCGCTCGCCTCCTCCACTACCAGAGGTCTGTTTAAAAGCTCCCTCCATCTCTCCCGGTTTTCCCACAGTCTTCCTGCTTCCACTTCGTTCCATGCCATTCCTCTCTTCTCAACACTGTCTTTAATCTGCTCCACCCACTTCTCTCTCGGTCTGCCCACTTTCTTCTTAAACCCTTCTTGATCTTCAAACTCTCTTCTTGGTATCCTGGCCGGATCCATTCTTTTCATATGCCCAAACCAACGTAGACGTTCTCTCTCCAACCTTATTAGCACACTTTCAACACCTAGTTTTTCCCTTATAACACTACTCCTGATCTTGTCGTTTTTTGTCACCCCCAGTACACTCCTCAAGAATTTCATTTCTGCTGCCACAATCCGGCTTTCTGCTTTGTGTCCCAAGGTCCATGTCACTGTGGCATATGTCAGTATTGGTAGAAAATATAGCTTATAGATCAAAAGTTTACATTTCCTTGGGATTTCTTCTTTCCAAAGTAGCTTCCTGACTGATTGGTAGAAGCCCTCCGCCAATGTAATTCTTCTCATAACTTCTGCATCTATTTTTGCATTTGTAGATAGCACACTTCCTAGGTAGTTGAAATCTTCTTTCGTTGTCAACTCTTTGCCCCTCAGCAAAAGTTTATATAATAATAAATTTATAAAGAGGTCTGGACTACTTGAATAGCTGTAAATACACAAATTTAGAAGGGCCTCATGTATGGGGCATTGTGTATAGGCTCGGGCGCAGAGCTGATTTTGCAGACTAGGGAAACACGTGTAATTCCAATAAAATGGCGGCTGTCAATTAGCATTAAGTTTACGTCCGGGTTTACAGTGCTAGGGCCTTGAACACAGTACTTCAATCAGCTGTGCAGTCTGTCGGTACCAGATGTAAGCCTACTAACTCATCAAATAAGGGTGTGCGGGATCCCGAAATTTCGGGATCGGGATCGGGAAATCACCTTCCCGATCCCTTTCCGGAAATAGTTTTTTTTCCCGAAACTCGCCGGGATCGCCTCAAAAGTCGGGAAATTGAAATTCCCGCCTCTTCAGACTATATAGCTTTGTTTGTTTGTCCTGTTTCAACTACACCAGGTACAAGTTTTTCACGAAAACCCGTTTTTCTGTCCTGGTGTAAATGTACCTGTCACAACCCAGAAACGTTTTTTTGTCCTGTTGTAAGTTACCACAACTGCGACTGGAGTAAGAATTTTACACCTGCTTCTTTAGCAGGAGTGGGTGTAAAACGACAAAATATTGCGCCATTTTTAAAGTTTGTAGTGGCTTGGTTGGTGTAGTGAGAAGCTAAGAAAGATGCTAGAAGTTAAAATGGAAAAAGTTGGGCCGTGCAATATCTTTCCCAATGATTATATGAATCTTCACGGCCTTTCTTAAAAGGGACAATGCCAATTAATCAACCGTTAAGCAAAAACCTTAGCCCAGGGCCGACATAACCTAAAACAAGGATAGGTCTGCTTGAAAGACGTTTAGCAATATTATGCACAACAATGTACTAGAAACCTATTATCTAGGCCAAAATATTGAAAAATATAGTTAGGCCCTAAGCCTATAGCCTATCATTGTGTGGTATATAGGCTCTAGCCCTTCGTTGCCTCGTCAAATGTCAAAACTGGGTGCAAATATGTTTTTTGTCCAACTGGGCGTAACGTGTACTTATTACTCCTATTTCCGGTTTTATGACGTACATCCGACGATTCCAGGAGTAAATATGTGAACCTGGTACAGGACAAACAAACAAAGCTTATATGAAAGCAGTTGGCAAGGTGCCCACTGGATCGCAGCATTCGCGCGTGCCTGCTTGATGCATTAGCATCCAGAGTGCAGTGCTTCAAAAATCGAAATAATATTCAATTTTCGACCTGAAACAGCTGGGAAATAGGCCTCCACCAAATTAATCACAATGACTTGACTTACAAATTGACTTCAGGCAAGGGCCTAGGTCCCTACTTGTATTTATATTTGTCTAAGCCTACGGCCTAGGCCTACCCAAAATTAATTATTTGGTTAGAAAGAAAGGCCTGTGGTTTAGATAAGCCCATGGATGCTAGCCTAGGCAGGCCCTAGGTCAAATGCATTTGGTAAGTTGAAAATTGTTAGTTTGTGGCCTAGGCCCTAGGCCTAGGTACAACTTACAACTAGCTAATTTGTAATTTGGTCTCTCTTCCCAGTTGGTCCTAGGCCTAGGCCTAACCTTCATGGCTAATCTAAAGCACAGGCCATTCTTTCTAACCTAATTATTACTAGGGCCCTAGGCCTATTCGTTTTGGGTAGGGCCTAGGCCCTTCAAGTAGATAGGCCTAGCTAGGCCTAGGCCCAAGCCTAAAGTCAAATTGTGAGTCAATGTGATTAATTTGGTGATCCTTTGCAATTTTTGTACTTGATAAAGTGATATTATAAAGATGCTGCATTTAATTTATTTATTTGTCGGAAAATTTCCCGATCCCATCCCGATTCCCGGATTTTGTAATGTAAAATTCCCGATCCCGTCCCGAGTCTGAAAAATCCTTTCCCGCACACCCCTATCATCTAACGACTCTTGGACACAAGTATGCAGATTCCAGTTACAATAATCTTTGCACATGCATTTTGTTAGGCCTAGATGGTTTTATAAATGGGTAGGTAAGACTAAGTCCGCCACTTTAACGAGATACAACTTTGCGCCGGTAAATCTTTAAGCTTGAGGGGGCAAGTAGCTACTTAATTGGGCTGTGCACTACCACTTTCACACACTCGTAGCGCCACTGTAGTCTAGATGATCCATGCTGCAGAGCCAAAAGAACTACGCGGAGTGAGTCATTCTGTCACGGCCTACTATGTTGATGATTCATAGCAGTTGGGGCCAGTACTAGGGTGGCGCGACCTGCGAAAAGCTTTGAGTGCAAAGCCCGCTTGGATGATTTTGATGGTGTAAATACAAATTTGAAGCTGGTGTGTAAGATGTTTTTATTTTACATTTACATGCCAATTCTTTACCACCGTTCTTAATGCCCTTTCCTAGAGTACATAAAAAAATGAACACGTGAAAGAAGAATAAACAAGTTCTACTCACTGTAAATCCTTCACCTTGGATCATTATTTGGACTAGAATATCCACAAGACGTTGGACCTAAAAAAAATCTTATATTAACAAACGTTTTTAAACCTACGTGCAGAGAAATTCTAATACATATTAGTTAGAGCCCCTAATATTTTATTGGGCAAGCACAGTAACTTACATACTGCTATATACACAGTTCAAATCGTTCAAACGAGTATTCCACATTATTAGGTTATGTTGAGTGTTGGGATTAGAATTGGAATTGGAGGCAACAGCTTACCTTCAAGAAGTGAAGGAGGCTGACAAATTTGGAGGTAAAAACTAAAAAGTAACATGAAATAGCAACATAGTACTTAACAAGAAAAAACTAGAGTGGTTAAATCACTACCTAGCACATCAGTGGATCACCACATCCATCCTGTCACTGTCACCTACCCTGAGCATCCACTAGGCTCCCGCCTGCCACAGCCATACAGCACGACATCCCTGCTGTCACCGACCAGGTATGCTGTTGGGTTCCCTCTCCACACCCCCATTTTACATTGACTAGCCATTTAGCATATCCTATCTATCAAAGTTGATACTTACTATGGTATGAATGACTACAGTAAGAACTCTCTTATCCGAGTTGGATGAGACCAGGGGCACCTCGGATTTGCGAAAAACTCGGATGACTCGGTTTGTTTGTTTATTTGCTCTCGTAGCATAGCCTGATGTGGTAAAATGATATATGACACATGCAATGGATAAAGGAACATAAAATACACACAATACACTTCATACAGGGGATACCAAATGATTTAATAGCTTTTAATTAAGCTCACAAACACAAGTACTATTACACAAATAGTAGTACACGTCGTAATAAAAACACACGCCTAAACAAATCGACGTACGTAATAATTTCCGAGTCTGTATTTCGGGCGGAATGCCATTTAAACCTAGATGAACCAACACCATTGAGTCAAGAAATAAAAGATACGTAGTAGAATGAAACACTTGCAGTTCGGTTGATAACAAAAACGATAACAGCCACGGAAAAATGATAGGCGTAAATCGACGTAATAAAATATACAAGTCTGCATTTCGGGCGGAAGGCCATTTTAACCTAGATAAACCATGGATAACATGGAGTAGAAAAATAAAAGATATGAAACACAACACTTGTTAGTTCGATTGATAATAAAAACGATAGGCCTAACAGCCACGAAAAACTGATAGGCGTAAACATAATGAAACATCAACATCACTGCCAGGCCAGTTAAACCTAGATAGACACATATAATGTTCATTCAAAACCATGTTCATGTCTGGGGCCTCGCGGTTGCTGGCGTGAAAAACGATGTGATTCGTTTTTGTTTAACAGCAAACGAACGTTTTTTGGCCGCAATGTCTCGCAATCGTTTTACTAAAAGGATATCGGCAGCTGTTGTGTCGTCTTGTTGCTCGACATAGTGTAATGCGGTCTCTAAGGCAGCCGCTCCGTCTGTGTGAGTTATGACGCTCGGATCGACAAGGTCATCAGTCGGATCGTCGACTTCTTCCTCCAACACACGCGCTACTATCTCGTCGTCTGTCATTTCGTTAAACCCGATTGCATCACATGCCCCATTAGCCCACTCCTCCACGTCATCCTCGCCGAGATTATCACAACTGGCTAGCCTGTGAAACACGCCCAGGAATGCACGCGTGCTGGTTACAATCTGTTCGTCGGGCGTCTCTGTTGCTAGTTCGTCCTCGATTTCATCGAACCCAGCACTCATTACCTCGTCTTCCACTTCTGGCCATATTTTTCGCCATGACTTGACAATGGATCTGGGTTCGACTTCATCCCACGACTCGGCACTCCAGTAGACCACAGTTTTCATGGTAATTTTTTTAGCTGTGTTGACATAGATGAGGCGTCTTCTTCATCCAAATCATCTGCTTCTTGTAGAAGGAACTGTAACAAGCGATGACGATACCGCCGTTTCAAATTTTCTAAGACACCTTGGTCCATGGGTTGAATTAACGCTGTCACATTGGGGGGTAGAAAAACAGCCCTTATTTCTCCTTCGCGTAGTTCCTCTACTCCGGGATGTGAAGGAGCATTGTCAAGCAGCAACACTGCTTTCAGCGGCAATTTTTTCTTTCTTAGGTGTTTTTTCACGGACGGTACAAATTTATCGGTAAACCACTCTTTAAATAAAGTTGCGTCCATCCACGCACTGCGCTGGTGGCGGTAGTGCACAGCAGTGCATTTAAATTTAAAGTTTTTAAATGCGTGCGGCTTCTTTGATTTGCCAATTAGCATGAGAGGTAGCTTATGGGTTCCAGCTGCGTTGCTACAAGCCATTAGAGTCACACGCTCTTTGTTTTTCTTGTGGCCGGGCGCCGCCGCTTCCCTTTCCGAGGCCAAAGTCTTGCTAGGCAACATCTTATGGTTCAAACCTGTCTTGTCGCAGTTGTAGATTTGTTCTGCAGTAAGTTCTTCTTCATCAAGGAAGTTTAATTTAAAATCGTTTTTAAATTCTGTTACGGCATAGCAATCGGCGGAAAGTTTTTCACCATCTATCCATCTACCCAGCCAACCAACGCTTGCAGTGAAGTCTTGATCGCCGTCTAGCATTTTGTTTAACAACAAGGCTTTCGCTTGCACGATTGGTCCACTAATTGGCACGCCTTTCTCTCGTTGTTGTACGAACCACAAGAATAATGTTTCGTCCAGTTCGTGTAAAATGGGTTGTTTCATAGTGCTGCGCTGTGACAGCCCTTTACTGGATGCAGCTTTACTGCACCATTCTTCTAATGGCTTCCGGTTTCGGCGCCAGTCGCCTACTGTTACCGCGCCTACACCTAGATCTTCAGCAACATTTTTTAGGCTTTCTCCGTTGTCAAGCCTCTTCAAAGCAGCCAACTTTGTTTCCAGTGACACGCATATCTTCTTTCGTTTTGCACTGCTCATTTTCACTAACACTCTTTAACTTTCTTGACTCACTTGACACAGATAAAAACACGCGAACTTATTCCTAATGCGATGCACTCGGGTGACTGAACCGTAGCGCCGAGTGAGTCAAGGGTGTGTCGACCTTGGCTAACTATCTGCATGCGCGATCATTCATTCCACTCGCTCGCATACGCGCTGTCATTCATTCCTCATTCTCTCTCTCTCTCTCTCTCGCTCTCACAACTCGCACCGCCCCCGCTAGGCCTACAATGTAACTACGTAAGGATATTTAAAAAAGCACGGCGCGGCGTCTGATTTATTTTTATGTTTTATTTACGTATTTAAAATTTTTTTTTTTTTTTGGGTCGGCTCGGTTAACACGGTACATCGGATAAGCGGAGATCGGATAAGAGAGTTCTTACTGTATACCAAATTTGTGTTGGTCGATTTCATATGGAAGGGGGTTCAAGTTTTACCTGCCTCCTGCCCATCTCAGTGGTGAACTCTGCCTCTTCCAGCGCCAGAGCAATCACGTTCATGAACTCAGCACTGTCGAAGTGCAGCAAGGCTCGGAGGTAGGGGTACGGAAGCTCCGAGTCACTAGCGTCCTGGGCGTGCAGGCAGGTCAGGCACTTGAACACCTGGACAACACACGACGGACATCACAACACTGGAGAAGAATACTGTATTTATGCAAATATAGGCCTCAGGTATATTTTAAAATATCAATTTACTAAAGTGAGGTGTAGGGGTTACGCGATGGCGGCCTATAACCGAGTAAGTACAGTAGACTTTAGTTGGAGATATTTGTAGGTTTTACATAGCCAAATAAATATAAATACATATTATTCATATTGTTACAATTATTAGGAAAAGGCCAATCGGCTAGTTTAGAGTTTAGTATGATTGGAGAAAGGTTGACAGGTTGAGAAAGCATAGAGAACATAAAGAACATAAAACCCAGCCTGAAGGGACAAAACTACAACTGCAGCTAATTTAAAGTTGTTTGTTACCTTAATCTACGACGCGTTTCGTCCTTCTGGGACTCATCAGGCGGATGGTGGCCACTAAAAATCAGCTAACTACATGCAAACAAAACTCACAACACATAACCAAACCTGTGGTAGGGCCACGCAAGAAGTAAAATTCTGCATGCATGTTGTCATCATCAGCAAGGTTACTTGATACTTCACACACCATTCATACTGGGGCACACAGTCAGTACAGACAGTAAGGGGGCTTCCCTCCCAACTCTGGTGCTCGGGAGACAAAACATCCATGACTCACCCTGGATTTGAACCAGGACCCTTGGCAACAAGAGAAAAGCTGCCCCTCCTGCTGTTGCTGGGCAAGGGTGACTCTTCATTCATTCTAAGAGAATATTCATATTGATAGTCAGGGTCAAGTTGTGACATAACATATGATATAACATAGGTACATAAAAGGGATGGGACTCGGAATTTCTGGAAGAAAACATTACAGTTGTAGCATTTACCATTTACAAGGGCAAACCTAGTCAGACTAGCGAAAGTGCCATGCGTGGTTTACATGGTATTGAACCGAGAAGGTAGATGCGACGAACCTCGTGTTTCACCGAGCGCACTAGTTCCGTAGGAATGTCACCCGAGGGGTAGGCCCGGCCAGCCAGGCAGCAGCTAACGTAGACTAGAAGCTTGTTGCCCAGAGAAATGTCACGAGCAGTCAGCGGCTTACCTGCAATGCCAATCATTGCATTTTACTAATACTAAAGCAGATGTTTACCTGCAATGACAATCATTTCATTTTACTACCGTATAGTACCGAATATAGGCTGACCCTGAAAAGAGGCCGACCCCCTAACTTTGGTCATCGAAATTTAAAAAAAGGAATTTTTAATGAAATATTTTTATTTTACGCGCCGTTATTCCTGCGGTCTGTTTCCGCGGAGCCAGTGCCAAGGTCGTTTTTCCCGCGCGGCCTATTGACGCGGAGCCCGTGATGACGTAGCGCTATGACGCAATCTCCAAGCAGACCGGTTCATATCGCCCAGTTATCTGTTCCTCGTCATACTTCACTCATCAGTTGGCCTGCAGTAGGCCTGGAGATAGTGTCGCGTCCTCCGTGCCTGCCGTATTGTTGGCGCAGCGCCAGACAAAAACAGTGAACTATACGTATTTCCTTGTCACACGGCGTCGTAACTTGGTGATTGAAATTAGCGCGTCAAAATGCCAATGCTCGCATATAGGCCGAGGAGGGATTTTGAGACCTAAAATAATGAAAAAAAGGTCGGCCTATATTCGGTACTATACGGTAATACTGAAGCAGATGTTTACCTGTGGCCAATTCCATTTCAGTTCAATAGAGAAGAAATGGTGAAATATTTAAGTGAAATGTGGACTAAAACGTGAAAACTGTTCGCATTTTAATATTGTTATTGTGGCTGTATGTAAAATTTAATAGGTTATTGTTGTCCTGAATTACCATAGCTAGGTCTGTTTTTTTTTAACCTGCAAGTTCTTTGCAAGATTCAAGTTCCAAAATTGACAAAAATATCAGGGGGGAGGGGGGGGGGGCAACAAACCACTACTCAATTATGAATTATTTTTACAAAAATAGAAATAACCATTTATTATCACCACTAACATCTGTCACTACATATTCTGTACGGTTATCCTCACCAGAAGCAAGAGCTCCTTGCAGCCTCTTGAGCAGGTCGACCAGCGGCGTGAGATAGTCCGCCAGACCTCGGTTGTAGACGTGGATCCTGGCGTCCAGGAGGCCGTGAGTCTGGCTCAGTCTCATGACCTGGTCTACGTCGAGGCTTGCGACATCCAGCCGGACCAGCACGGCCTCGAGCGCGGGGAACATGTCGTTCTGCTCGTAGTGGGAGACCAGCTGTTGGGTGATGCCGGGGGGAAGGGAGGTGATGCGCTCCCCCAGGATCCACGGCTCCAGAGAGACCAGGTAGATCCCCCGGGCTGGGTCCACGTCAGCGCAACCCTCCCACAGCTTGCCGAAGAGGACGTCCCTAGGGTGAACACAGGTGGTTACATTCAGACATTTAGATTTACACAAACTAGGTGTTGAAAGCTAGAGGCGGCATATTGGTCGAGAGCGGCTGAGCTGGTTAGACACAATGGGAGGAAATCAATCAGTAGGCTAATAGTTTTGTTTAGATCAGAGAAGGGTAGACAGGTTGGGAAAGCGATTTTCGTTGAAACTAACAAGTTTATCTTAAATTCAGACTTAGGTAAAGATAAGCTGCATCTGAACCGTAGAGGTACTCATAAATTGAGTGATATGTTGCTCAATGTTATGATGATGTGTACAAACCAGGGAAACTCACAGTAAGAGAGGACGTGAACCATACGGAGCCTACGGCTCCAAAAGGATTACAAATAACCTGGGAAACCAGAGAACACTCAGGTGCGACCTCAAACCACACACCCTTAGGTCAAACAAATGACATTGCATTAGGAACAAAGGTAATACACCCACAAATAAATTATAATACACAACCAGTAGGCCTATCAAGCAGTCTGGATCAGCTAAACTTAGTGGGACTACCGAATGGTACTAATAAGCACCCAAATCCACAAGCTAAGGTTCCAAACGCCTACAATTCCATACAAAAAACAAGTCTAGTTAATAAAGAAATTAAAATACTACATCAAAACATCCAGTGGGTAACAAACAAAAAAATAGAGCTAGAAATACTATTGGAAGAATTAGACCCACATGTGCTGTGCTTATCAGAGCATGCCCTAAAAGCGAATGAAATAAAAGAATTTAAATTAGAAGGGTACAATTTAGTAGCAGGTTACAGTAGATCAACTCACAGAGGGGGTGGGGTAGCCATATGGGTAAATAGCCACATAGACAGCCAGGTTATATATCAAAAAGAATGTGAGAAGTTAACACAAGAAAAAGATATAGAGCTTATTGTCACAAAGCTCATATACCAACTTAACACCGAAGTAATCATCATTGGACTATACAGGGCACCTTCCGGTAATATTAAAAATTTATTGAGAACCTTACTGTAATACTAGATATGATAATGAAAAAGCATGACAATATCATACTCTGTGGTGACTTTAATATTGATACACTAACTGATGGTAATAAACGAAAACAGTTATACGACCTATGTAACATATTCAATTTAGAAGATAAAGTTAAATCAGCAACCAGGATAACGCCAAACAGAGAATCACTGCTAGATAATGTATTAAGTAACCTGAGCAATAACAAATTACTGGTAGAAGTGATAGACTCTGCTATCTCAGACCACCTTGCGCAATTAATTCATATACGTACTGATACATCATCTAATCAAAAAACATATAACACAAAGGGAAATGCCAACTTTATAAAATCCCGAATACGAGACATGAAGGAAGAAAACCTACAGTATTTCAAACAATTAATTAGTAAGGAAGACTGGACAGTACTAAATGAGTACGAGTCAAACAGTGACAAGTATCTAGCTTTTAATAATAAAATACAACACTACTTCAATATAGCCTGCCCATGGAAAACAATAAAATTACCGGTAATGCAGAAAAAAAAAATAACAACAAAATGGATAACAACAGATATTATAAATCAAAAGGCAGCATTAAGGACCTTATATAGGCAATCTAAAACGGTAGGAGGAACACAACTGAAAATCAGGTTAAAAAAGAGCAGGAAAACCTATAAGCACACAGTTAAACAGACAAAGGCCCAATTCATAAATCAGACTATCCTGAAGTCCAAAAATAAAAATAAAGCGATTTGGAACATAATAGATAATGAAAGAGGATCAAAACAACCAAATGGTCAAGATAAAATAGAACTAATGATGGATGGGAAATTGATAAAAAGCCCAAAACTAATTGCAAATAGATTAAATGAGTACCTGGCAAATGCAGCCGAAAACTTAATAAATAGTACTATAAAGTCTAAACCCAAAAACTCCAATGCAAATACCAATATCAACATGGAAGTGCCAATAACAAACCGTTTAACGGAACTCAAACCCACAAATATTAGAGAAATCAAAAATATAATCCGTAAGTTGAAGAACAAAAAATCAGTAGGTTATGACGGAATCTCCACCTCCTTAATAAAATACTGTGTAAACGAACTTGCTAAACCACTAACATACTTAATCAACCACTCACTCAGAACAGGAAAATTTCCTCAGCCACTCAAAAAAGCTAGAATCATTCCAATTTACAAAAGGGGGGATAAAACAGACCCAGGGAACTACAGACCCATTGCCATACAACCAGCATTCTCTAAAATATATGAACAAGTAGTAGACTTAAGGCTTAGAGAGTTCCTGGAAGCCAATAGTATCATGGCAACAGAACAACATGGATTCCGCAAAGAGAAATCGACAACAACGGCCATAGCAGACTTTTTAAACTTTGTACTAAAAGAAAGAGATGAAAACAAGGTAGTCATAGCTGTTTTTATGGACCTAACCAAAGCCTTTGACTGCATTAACCACGACATTCTGATAAATAAACTATACAATTATGGCATTCAGGGAACTGCATTACAATGGATTAAAACATATCTGCACAACAGAACACAATATGTAGAAATAAAAAAACAGGCTCAAGGCAAAATTAAAGCATACGTCTCGAATGAAGTAAAAATTCCACGTGGAGTAATGCAAGGATCAATTCTGGCCCCACTATTTTTTAATATTTATATCAATTGCATAGCTCAAAAGTACACTGAAATTAATAACAAAATCGTACTATATGCAGATGATTCAACAAAATCCCTAGCAGATAGCAACATAAGAAAGTTAGAAATTGAGACTAATGTAGCAGTGAATGGAATAGCCCAAAACCTTGAAGACAATGAATTAATTCTTAATGCTGATAAAACTAATTACATGATCTTTGATAAAAAAAATAGTATACCAGACACGATCAATGTAATAATAAATAAATCATTAATTGAACAAATCGAAAATGCTAAATTCCTAGGGCTTAATATAGATGACAAACTTTCCTGGAAGACTCACACAGAAATACTGGCCAAAAAGCTTGGAACTGGGATTTATGTGCTCAAAACCATGAACCACTACTGCAATAGAACACTGTTATTAACAACATATTATGCCCTAATTGAATCCCATCTAGCATATGGTATTATAGCTTGGGGAAACGCATCACATACCATCACAAAAAGAATATTTAAGTTACAGAAGAGAGCAATAAGAGTAATATGTAAGCTGAAACGTAGGGATTCATGTAGGAGATACTTCAAAGAATTAAATACTTTAACACTATATGGCCTATACATATACAATGTAATTATATATATTAACAACAATGGTCAGTACATAGCAGAAAGAAGCAACATAGTACACAAACACAATACACGTCAAAACGGCAACTTCTACAGCCACCATCATAATAAAAAAATGTATGAACAAGCACCAGTGCATATAGGGTCAAAATTGTGGAACAAACTACCAGATAATCTAAAAAGTTTAGCTAACAGAAAGGACAATTTTAAAGTTAAGTTGAAAGAATTCTTGATAAACAAAGTACTATACTCAGTGGAGGAATTTTAAACTGTGTGTATTTTAAAAAACAAGTGCTAATCTTTAGAATAGGTATATATCTATGAATGTGAGTATGTAATGGATATTTACTGTCTGTATATAGTAATGGAGTTTGTATATAGTATTATGTTTGTATGTTTTGCTGAAATAAGAGACGAATGATTGGATTCTAGGTTTAAGTGACATAAGATTGTACAATCATATGTATTGACACGTACAAGGTCATCTGTAATGATATTAATTGTACTTAAAAATAAATAAATAAATAAATAAATAAATAAAGCCCAGCCTGAAGGGCTGAGGGCGACAAAACTTTTCACCTGCTGATGTCGACTGCAGCTAATTTAAGGTTGTTGTTAATAATTATTAATTAGGGTCTATCTATGTGGACATGTTTAGTTTATATATTATGTAAACCATCTACTATAGAGTTTGAATAAATGAGAAATGTAAAGATTTCTGAAAAGAGAGTTGGAAGGTTAGCTGGGAATAAGAGAAAAATAGGAAGACCGAGAGATAGAAGGATTGAACAAATTTAACAAAGCATGGAGGAGAGAGACGTGTCTTGGGCGAGGGTAGAATTGGGAAGATGGGAAGAAATGGAGACTTGGTAAAGAAGCAGCAGGATATGAAAGAATTACAGATGAAGAGCAGGCTGAAGAAGTTGTGTCAGGTCCGGCTAACCGGCAGCTAAGAACGCCAAAATACCCCGAGTCAATGGAACTAACGCTCTCCACAACCTGAATATTAATTTTTGGGGAAATGGGGAACCATGAAAAAGACATTACCCTAAATACTAATTTTTGTAGGGCCTATGTCAATAAATAATGGTCTATATAAAGATTTCAATTATAGATACCTAGTAAAACGATCAATGTTGTACTAAAATATGAGGAGATAATCGAGCTTTGATACTGAATTGTCTATAAAGGTAGTATCAAAGATTCCTAATCCTCTGTCCGCTTGTGTGGCTAGTTTTGTAACTACTAACTTATTAAAATAACATTCTAGAAAAAGAACCATGTACCACATGTGATTGTTTTAAAATGCTGTTAAATTATTAATCTGCTACCATTCCTGAAAGCTACTTGATGTGAATTTATCCATATTAATAAGTTGCAATTCACGGCTACTTACAGGATGTCCAACTGAATGCAGTACTCGATACACGCTGGAATAGCTTCGTGAAGGAGCTCGAGGCTAGCATCCGGCCTCAGAGCTGTGTCAATGTAGTCATGGAGAATCTCCAGCACCTGATGGGTAAAACTTACATAAGTTGAGGCTTGAACCTGGCCCTATTTGTACATTCATATTTTCAACATAGGTAGGTACCTTATCTCTAGTAATTTCCTTCCGTTTATGCTTCGGTCCCTTGAGTCCTATGACGGCTTTGCCCTGGTCCATGTAGAAGGCGACGCCCAACATCAATGCGTCCACGTAACGCTTCTGCTTCGTCAGGAGTTCAAGTCTTTCGGTCCAGGAGCGTATGGAGAGGACGTGGAATGTCTTCGTTCCAAGCAGAAGGAGCTGATTACCAAAACTCAGCACCGAGTTGTAGCACGCTCGTTCGCCTGCCAAAGCCTGGAAACATATCACGTATGTAGCCTAGATGGAGCAAGGTAGAGGTTAATTTTACAACATATATTTAGTGTTTACCAGAGGGCCTAAGTACGTGGCAGTATTGTTCAATGCAGACAACATCTACACTTAATTAAAAAACATACAAAATTGCAATACTGTTTTCCAAAAACTTATGTCTTATTGGTAGAGGTAATGGAAAATGGTAATATAAAAACCCAAATTTCGTTTTAAAAAACCCAAATTTCGCGTTTTTCGCGATTTCAAAAAAATTGTCAAAAACGTTACTAAAAAATAAAAAAATCACTAAAAAAAAATTGTACGCACTGTTATTTTGGTATACTATTTTCGCGGAAGCCGTGATACGCGCCGTTATTTTGGAGGTATATTTCCGTGAAGCCCGTGACGTCACGGTACCCCGCCTACCGCGCGCGTAATATTCGGTCTGGACCGGCACCTCCACCAAAACTGGACCGGCACCTCCACATCACTTTACATTTTGCACACTAAAAGGTCCAATTTCGCGATTTAATTCGCGTTTTGACCAGTTTGATATAATTTCGTTCGTTATTTCGCGCTATACACGAAATTTCGCGAAATTCGCGTTTTCAAAATGTGTTTTTTCCATCACTAAATGATGTAATTTGTCGACAATATTACATTTTAGGCAATAAAAAGGACATTTAAAAAAATTCGCGAATTTCGTTATCACCATTTTTCACTACCTCTACTTATTGGTAGGCCTATTGGCAAATACAAATTTTCAATTCATTTTAATTGATTTCCCCCGCTACATCGATATCCCAAACTGGTTGTGTGTCTACTTACGAGCGCCTTGCTGACGTTGCCCCCGGTGGAGAGACCCTTGAAGTGGCTCGTTGCGTAGACGAGCCCGACCGACGCCAGATCGACGCAATCCAACTCCTCGCGCGTCCGCACGTCCACCAGGTGGAGCTGCTCGAGGGTGTCGAGGGCGGCCATCGTCCGAGAGTTGAGCCACCGCAGAGAGAGGAGCGAGTAGCTGACCGTCAGCTGTTGCAAGGTGGACAGCCGGGGCCGACCGCGGCTGTCCGTACACACCTGGGAGACAAGGACACATTCAAGAGGAAGTTAGAATAAGTTACTTTTGTAGACTTGGAATTTATTAGAGTTGGAATTCGATTATAAATTCATAATCGATGTTCAACCAATAATTTCGACATCAAAATTTAAAAACAAAAAATGGGAAAAAAGTATTAACTTGTGCAATTTAACATGGCAGGGTAACATACCCGATGGGTGGAGAAAGGCCGAGGTAACACCTCTATTGAAGAAAGGCAAAGATGGCAGTAAAGTGGAAAGCTACCGACCCATATCGTTAACAAGCATGGTGGCCAAGCTAATGGAACATATGGTGAACTTCCGGCTACAATCTTATCTAGAAGCAAATAATGTACTGTCACCACATCAAGCGGGCTTCCGCAATAATAGAAGTACCATAGATCAAATAGCATACTTACAGCAAGATGTAAAGGAAGGTTTTAGCATGAAGATGTCCACTTTGGTGACTTACATTGACTTTACATTGGCATTCGACTTGGTGAATCGCAATAAACTCATAGAAAAAATAAACAATCTTGAAGTACCAGAGAACATAGTTAGATGCTCAAGAATGTTTCTAAGCAAACGATTTGTCAGAGTAAGGGTACTACAACAAGACGTCTTGCTATAGACAGACGAAGCCAGGAGTGCCACAAGGTGCTATTTTTAAGTCCCACCCTCTTTATCATATATATTGATGATTTAGCAAAGTATATACAAGACAGAAGTGAGGTTAAGCTTAAAATGTATGCAGATGATAATATGGTACTATGGTATACAGGTAAAAACAAAGAGGACATGGAACGGGAAATGAACAAAACTTTAAAGGCACGAGAAGAATGGTAAAAAATGAATGGGATGGAAGTTAATATGACAAAGACGGTGTACGACTATCACACCCTTGGAAGAACGGTGCCCGAGTTCAAGTTAGAGTATGGAAGTGGGATCATCAACAAGGAAGAGAACCCGTGCTACCTGGGTATGACAATGGACCAGAAGATGACAGGTGCTAAACATATAGAGAAAATGTGAAGGGGCAAAAAGCAGACTTAAATTAGTGAAAAGAGTCGCCGGGGTGAACTGGGGTGCCCGTACAGAAGTACTTGCCACTACGTAAGTGAATATTTTGAGACTTGTATTGTATAGGACTAGCTTAAGCTAACTATAGTATCAGTACATATGTTGTGTGAACCCAAATATCTTAGTTTTAATTTTAATTTTAATCTAATGACTGATATATTGTATCTACATTGAAACTATTTTAATTGACCAATTGCACTCTTTTATCGAATTGAACTTTGTTAACATTGTAAACTGTTTATGTTGTTGTTTATGTTTGTTTTCTTAACAATTGTACAGATCTTTGACAACTTCAAATACTCGCATGTCTATATGACATGCATATGAGTGAACACTGTAGAAGGCTTACTTAAATAAATAAATAAATAAATAAACGTACAAAACATATAGGTATTAGACCTGTACTTGAATACGGAAGTGCATTACTCACTACAGCACCTAAGAATGCACAAGAGACCTTGATAGAGTGCAGAACCAGGCACTGAGGATTGCTACAGGAGCAGTGAAATCAACACCTATTGCTGCAATGGAGGCACTAACTAATACACAGCCTTTGGAACTTAGAAGACGTATGGCAGCTGGCAGTCTACATGAAAAGTTGCTTAGGTTGGATGAGGAGACGTGGAAGAGGGTACCATACGAGAAGCTGAAAACTCAAAAGACTTTCATAACAGCTGCAGAAGAGATTAAAAAAGATTTGCGAGGAACTACAATGATAAGTACCAGAATGGAACTACCAAAACCTAACATCAGAGTGGCCATGCTGGATGTACATCATGTTTTGACAGTGGATGGGTTGGAGAGGAAGAAGAGTGAGTACAACAAACAGGAGTTAAGGAGATGTACAACTGAATACATTCGTAAGCAATATCCGGAAGAGGAATGGTTGCATGTATACACTGATGGGTCTGCCTCACCTGGGGAGGGCATGGCTGGGGCTGGTGTGTATTGTAAGTGGTTTGAACACTCGTGGGCAGCAGGAAAAAATGCAAGCAATTATGATGGTGAATTGAAGGCCATAAAGTTGGCATTGGAGAAGATAAGCCAACATCAAGATAAGAATATAATGATAATGTCGGACTCAAAAAGGCAGCAATTAAGGCCATTGTATGTAAAGAGAGGGTGGATAATGAGGTGAAAGAATGCAAGGTACTGCTGCTAAGGCTTTATTATGATGCCAGACAGGTAGTGCTGCAATGGATTCCAGCACATTGGAAGTGTATGGTAATGAGAAGGCAGATTACCTGGCAAAGAGAGGCACCAAAATGCCCCAATTAGTCAAGAATCTGTTACATTCATTGGTAAAGGCAAGTGGTTGATAAAGGGAAAGGAAAAGCATGGCAAAATATAACTACTGGAAAGGTCAAACATCATGAAAATAGACGGACAGCTACTGCACAGTTTAGACTTCAAACAGGACATGATCTGCTTGCAAAGCACCTACATCGGATAGGAATCACTGATAGCAGTACCTGCGGTCTATGTGGGAAGGAAGAACAGAACAGAGAGCATCTGATGAGATGTTCAAGTCTTAAAGACGAAATTGATGCCCTTCCGCTCGGCATGAACTATGAGGAAAAAGAAACCTGTCTCTACTGGAAAACCAGGAAATGCATGATGGCCCAGTAAGCCAAAAATACGGGCATATGAAAAGAAGAAAGAAGATTTTTATTTTTTCCTAAATAGGTAATGTCTGCCATCTGTATCACCAGGAACTGCCAGGCGAGGAGGGGTAGCAATCAATGCTAGCGTACAGGGCAAGCACTTGTCAACCCACCTGATAGAAGTGTAGCGCCGAGTCCCGAGCGAAGGCCAGCACTGGGTCGACGACCCTGCTTCCGTCAGCCATCTGTATCACCACGAACTGCCAGGCGAGGAGGGGTAGCGTGGTTGCGCTGCCCACTAGCGGGTGGGTGAAGACCACTCGGGTGCGTGGTCGGATACTCACCACCAGGATCTGCAAGAGTAAAGAAGTTAGTCCATTGATGACAGGGAACAACCAAGAGTGTAGACAGATGCTGGGATTTAGGAATGCAAACTTAATCAAGATGCGGATGGAAGGATTATAACAATTTAAGGAACGTCCGCCATAGAAAACCACAGACAAGATGAGGTTAGCAAGTACTAAAATTCCCCCTATCCCGAGCAACGGGTGATGTGTCGCCCTTTCCCTGAATCCATATTATGCTTGCTGGAGTCGGACATTTTCATGATCAAAAAATTTAAGAAAAGTATGTGTTTTGCCAAATGAAAGCAAAACTGAAATCAATGGCATAGATAGGACTAATAGATGACTTCTGATTTTAAGCTAATGCATGTTTCATTTCTGATGTCTGCAAGTTGACTCCATACTAAAATCAGAACAGTTAAAACACATGGTAGGTTTAGGTAGGTATTGATACTAGGAAAACGCTAAAGTCCCGCCGCGTTGATGGATGAGCTTTTAAAAATGTTTAGTTTGCATGGGATATCTTTACTTTTGCAAGTTCTTTGTTTTGCTGCCTACGCAATACGCATTGTAGGTGATTGTTGTCAAGTTTCTTTTGTTACCTGTCAATCGGTATTATTTTCCGTAAAAACTTATATTAAAAGCTTTATTTCTATAGATTTTGGCTAACTATTTAAACTTTTTCTTTTAAAAGGTACTACATCACCATAACCTTAATGTCCATGTATAATATGAACGTTGTAGCCCCACCAGTTTGGTCAGAATTGGCCCAAATGGCACGAAAATATCGCACAAAAAATCAAAAAACTTATATTAAAAGCTTTATTTCTATGGATTCTGGCTAACTTTTTCAACTTTTTCTTTCAAAAGGTACTACATCACCATAACCTTAATGTCCATGTATAATATGAACGTTGTAGCCCCACCCGTTTGGTCAGAATTAACCCAAATGTCACGAAAATATCGCAATAAAAATCGAAAAAAATCGTAAAAGTACGATATTCATGAGAAATATTTCTTCGATTGTACCCAAAAACAATACACCTCTAAGTTCAGAGATTTCAAAGGTCCTGTCAAATTTTCATCAAGATCGGATATGCCGTTTGCCTGGTAGAGAGTTAACAAACAGACAAAAAAACAAACAAAAAAAAACAAACAAAAAACAAAAAAAAAACACCAGAGCTAAATTTTTTGGGGGTCAGTTAAATTAATGTCTTTGCTTTGCTCATCCAAAAATGATTAGCATTGGCATATCTGAGAATTAAGTAGCACTGAACTCAAAATCAAAAATAGTTCCAAGTTTGAGTGAAAAAAAGTTCAAAGTTCATTTTATTCAATATATGTATCATTTGTAGTGGTGCTATTAATTGACAAATCAAAAAATGGTTCTCAGTTTACAGGTAGGCCTACAAATTTAAAAACAAAAAATGGATGGTGGAGGTGCCGGTCCAGAAGTTACATGTTTTTCTTCGTGAAGGTGCCGGTCCAGACTTATCACTATTTTACCTATTATAACTGTTTGATATCGGTTCGGTCCGAAATTTTTGTGAAGTTCGAAGTTCGATTTTCAAAACTATGAAAGTTCGAGTTCGAGGTAAAAATAGTGGATTTGCACATAGTAAAATTTACACAATTATTCAAGTCAAATTACAGTAAGACCTCGTTCATCCGAGCTCCGATTAACCAAGATTCCGTGTTATCCGAGCTGGTTTCAGGTGCCCTTCCCTTTTTTAATTAGGCTGAAATGTTATGTTCTTTACATCTGAATGTCATGCAGTATGCTGTGTACTACAATGACGTATCACGTAAGAAGTGCCCGAGTTGTAAGGGGAGTTGGGGGCAGGGGTCGAGGGTAGGGTGCCGTAGAGTGTTGAGTCAGTGTCTTTGTGAGTGCTTGCCGCCGCCGCCGCGAGCTTGCTCAAAGACGGCGGACGAGAGAGAAGAGAGGGAGGGAGAGAGAGAGTGAGACCAAATATGGCCTTGAAGACGACATGATAGAGGCTGGCTACAATTATGAAGAAATAAACATTGCATCGGGACATCCAGTCAATGACAGACGCGGAGATAACCGTCACCCACCCCTCCTCCTCCCAAGCCACAGATTACGTATCGCCTCACATTAGTCAGTCGATTGGCTTCGGGCCAAGACTCTCGGGGAGTTGTTTTGTTTACATTATGAGATGATGTAATGAGACCACACATTCATTCTATCGGCAAAGCAGTCGTTTATAAATGAGATAAGATTACGAGACCAGACCATACATTCATTCTATCAGCAAAGCAGTCCGCAGCCGATGTCATCACTAAGAGGCTGTTTATTTATGTTCTTTTAATGGTAGGTATATCATTTTACCATATCAGGCTATGCTACGAGAGCAAATAAACAAAAAATCACGATCATCCGAGTTTTTCGATAATTCGAGCGGCACCCAGTCTCATTTACCTCGGATAATAGAGGTTTTACTGTATCTGATTCTTCACACTCTGTTTTATCTGAGATTGAGTGTGGCATTCACATCTCCAAGTGCATTCACATCTCCAAGTAACTGCACCAGCATCGTACTTCATTTCCGACATTCGCCAAGGTGAAGCCTCGCTGTTATCTCTATGCCCGCCTCAAGCCCTATTAGTACCGTACCAGATCATTCAGCAATGCTCGTGCCCACTACCTGTTATCTCCAACAAGCAAATATCATTCATGTTGTTGCAAAATACAATATCGAGCACTTGAATAACGCTGTAAAATAACAAAACAATCAGTTGAACTATCAAAACATCTGCGGAAATCAAGCTTCACAGAGGCAAGACTTCCGAGTGAAACGACCTTCACAAAGACACTGCTAAAGATGAGGGTAGCACAGCGTTGGTTACTCGACCTGTCAGCTGTCGTTACAACCACAGTGGCCGGCCACACGCGGAAGGAGGAGCGGTAATGACGCTGTGTATTGTATATACCATGCAATAGATCACGAGCGGAAAACCCCGTTATGAGCGGCTGGGAACTCCATCAAATCCATCATTTAGAAGAAAATTTTTGTTGTTATCAGCATTGGAGTCATCATGAGATCATTAGTGGTAATGGCTATTTTTTATTACTGTATAATGTAGGCCTATATACACATACCGTAGTAGGTAATGGCATTCATTGTAGCCTAATGAGTGACTTTTACTGTCAAACAATTTTGTGAATTCTCAACACTTTTATATAAATGTGAGAAACATGTAGAGATAGGGTAGGAGACCAACAGCTTACCTGAAGTGGAGTAGGCGCGCCGTGATAGAAGACAATTTGTTTATTTGTGTTTATGTCTTCTATCACGGCGCGCCTACTCCACTTCAGGTAAGCTGTTGGTCTCCTACCCTATCTCTACATGTTTCTCACATGATCCAGCCTTTTGGCATTCCTTTCATCACACCACTTTTATATAAATATTAAGAGGGCACTTTCCGTCCAGAATTGGGCACAAAACACTGATCACAGAAAAAGGTCTGATTGCCAAACTAATAAAGCCAGAAGACAAGTAAACTCTGGATTGTAAAGGAAAGCAACATCTATGCTACTATGTTATTCAATTTTCAGTAGGTACTTTTGAATGCGTTTTGATGTGGATTTTACAAAATGGCAGTTTTGACGATACTTTGCGTATGTTTAGTAAATTATTTACTATTTAGAAAACTAATTGTTTATGATTCAACTTCTTAAGAGCTTACATCTATAGACCTAACCTTAGTAAAGAACCTTGTGCAAAGTATAGGCCCAACACACTATTCACACACAGTTCATCAGTCAGATCACTTTTAAGTTTTAAGACTAATAAAACGGGCGAGATAGGGCTAACGAGCCTTCTTAAGTTGGTATTACCTTGGAGAGGGTCGCCATGGCAACGAGTACGCCCCCTCCCAGCGGATGTGAGACGAACTGATCCAAGAGCAGCGGCTCCAGACAGACGACCTCCCCTCGCGACCCCGAGAAGAGACACTTTGAGTCGCAGCCACGAACGCCCAGAGTGCGGCGGAAGTTGAGCTCGAACACGGAGCCACCACTGTCTGAACACAGGGCCAGCGTGGGAGAATCTGTGAACTGAATCAACAAGTAGTAGAGTAGGCCAGCGTGGGAGAATCTGTGAACTGAATCAACAAGTAGTAGAGTAGGCCAGCGTGGGAGAGTCTGTGAACTGAATAAACAAGTAGTAGAGTAGGCCAGCGTGGGAGAGTCTGTGAACTGAATCAGAAGTTAGGCATTCATAATGTACAGTCAGCCATTACAACAATAAAATTGTTGTTGTAACACAATGAAAGTAATTAATTATTTATGATTTAGGCTGTAGGAGACGGGGCATGACCTGCTGGCAAAACATCTCCATAGATTTGGAAAGTTTTTAATCGGTGTATGCAGATTATATAATGACGGAGTACAGGACAGACGGCACTCTGCTTTTATGTGCTAGATTAAAGGAAGGAATTAACGAAATGCCAGAGGGCATGGACAGTAACGAAAGGGTCAATTTCTTCAGCGTCATTACACCTCAAATTAAGGTGTTGATCCTATCTTAACACTCAATATGCTATGCCTGCCAATTGGCATCAACATAACATTAGCATCAATGAAACAAGGTATAAATTATTTCAGTGTGTTGGGAGTTGATTCAACAGAATATGACTTTTGAGTTTTGAGTAAAACACCAACAATTACTTATGTTACAATATAAGTTTGAATGAATTTAAATGTGTGCTAAATAAAGACGAATGTTATCTAGGGCTAAGCCTAGACTGTTACTTATCAGGGATGTCCCCACTGCGAGACTGACCTTGACATGCAGTACGGCCGTGGCTGGTGCGTGGACGTCCGACATAGTCCTCAGCAGCTTGCCTCCCTGCACATCGAACATGAGGATGTTGCCCCGCGCGTAGCCCGCCAGAAGTCGCGTGCAATCGTTGTTGAAGCCCAGGCTCGACACGGAGCCCTGGTCGCGCTCCGTCGCCCCCAAACACCATTTCAGGGTCTGAGTTGAATCGAAGAGTAGAACGAGGCTGTGAGAGGTTCCGACGGCTATCATCGTTGTCACGGCCATAGCCGTCGGGAAGCCGGCATCGATGCGATCCTACAACAATCCCAATGTTAAATTAGTCATTTATATTATATTTACATACATCTTACCGGACAGGAATAAGACTACTAAGATAAGACTTCTATCCGCTTCAAACTCTATTGGGATAGGATCCATCACAGCTAACTTTTGAGGTGTTACTAAAGCTGATGAATTTGGTAGATAAAAGTAAAATGGATAATAAATACATACAAAACAAATTAGGTACAAAGATGTGAACATTTCGACTCAAGGTCTTGATCACTCACAAGAAAGATAGACATCAATGACAAGTTTCATGCTACACAGACAGGCCTAGCGGTTCCAACTCTCATCACAACTTCACAAGTGGCAGTGGTGAAGGGAATATGTGTATGGAGATAAATAGGTGTAGCCAACACTAGCAAGAATTATCTGTGCTAGACAACAGAGTTCCTCCGAGTGCTAGATCAACGCTGAGCTAGCGTCAACAGAGTTGAGAGTTGTTATGTTAAAAAAACAATATCAAAGCTATCTGTGTTCTTTGGGGCGCATTCCGATATTCGCTCCAGTCGCTACGGCTGTAGCGTCTCTGTAGCGCAGTGGAGCGTATGATTATGCTCCAACATTCGGAACGGGTGTAGCGTTTAAAACATGGCTGACCGTGAAATTATCAGATTGCTTAAAAAGAAGAATGCTTAATTAATGGTTATTGCATTGATTCTTTCATCAACGATTATTTCCAAACCTTAAACTTGGAGAACGAATGGACTACGCAGACATCCTTACAGTTTACGTGCTATTTTCAGCAGTCCTTTCATAAATCTTCAGTTGCCGCCATCTTGATTTACTCCCACTCCACGGAACGCTCCTAGTGCCGGGCCAAAAACCTTCAGCGTTAGGAGCGCGCTGAGAATGCTCCAGTAGCGAATTTCGGAACACAAGGCGGGGCATTTGGAGCTAATTTCGGAATGGGTGGAGCGCCGCTACTGCGCTACGTAGCGAGTATCGGAATGCGCCCTTGGTTGGAGCCACTGTAGTCTACCATACTCAATGAATTACTATCTTTATCTAGGTGCCCGTTAGGGCGCCGCAGCCAAGCCGCGGTGCGCTACACACTCAAGCACCTTATACACCAAGCAGAGTTGGGGTGATTTCGAGGTGTTACCCAGCCGTCATGTAACATGATGTGAACTTGAAAACTATCACAATCGAGGGGATTTAGGTACCTGACAACACATGCCAAATTTTATTGGGGTACGATTATTCCTTCTTGGTGAAAAAATGGCTTGAAACATGCTCAAAATCACTTTAAGGATGTTAGCTACTGCTACTACTGCTACTACTGCTACTGCTAACATCTAATACGTCGGCCCGCGATTCTGACCAGACGGGTGGGACTACAATGTTCATATGTTACATGGACATTAAGGTTATAGAAATATAGTCTCTTTTGAAAAAAAAAGTTGAAAAAGTTTGTTGGAAGGCTTCCAAATAAAGGTTTTAAAATAAGCCTTAAACACTTGGCATACAATCAACAAGTAACCATAGTTACTTGACACTTGTTGACGGTATAAGCAGAGTTAGGCGGGAAAGTGCGATACGTAAACAAATAGCGGACATTTAAAATTTTTCTTCTTTGTGTGGAACGAGAAAAGGTGTCATTATACTCTCATAAAACAAATCAGAAACCGTCCCTGGCCTAGGCCCAGATGTGGAAAATTATTTATAATGCAAAAGTGTAGGTCTAAAGTTCCATTTGGCTATAGGACTAGTAAAATTCATACTTACATTACATGTTTGACAAGCCTAGCCAACCCTATGCCAGCACAAAAATCGTTCTGATATGAACTTGCTCAACTGTTTGTTTACATAATTGCAACAATCAAATCATTTCATACAACTTGTCTTTCGATTGGCCCGCGTTTATGAAGGCACTGCCATCTAGAATAAATATAGAACTTTTTCGAGCTCTTTGCTATACGCAAATCTTTTTAAAGTGTTTGGATTTCGTGATACTCTTTCAACCATATACATCCTATATAATTGGCTAGACCAGCAGTCGGTGGTCCACTTCCGGTACAATTAGAAGCCATCTTAAAATGACAGTTTACATGTTAATCAAATGGGAGCGATTTGTGGCCAAATAGTTCTCAAGATTGCCGCCAGGTTGACAGGTAAGCATACTAGCCTTTAACACCAAATGATTACTAAATTCCCTTATGCAATCACTTCGTATTGTTTCTTTTGTTTAATACCATGCTGCACAAGCTAAAACCATATCAAACAATCCAGTAAAATACTTTATTGCATTAAAAAAGCATAAATTAAAACACCAAATCGCCATCTTGAAATGGGCCGGTTGAGTCTTCAATTTGCTACGCTTGCGCCTGTGCGGAGGTATAGGAGACTGCTAATCTAGCCTACTATAGGGGTTTAATATCAATGCTTTCAACTCACAACCCATGACGTTTTCCACGATACCGTTCAAGAATACCAATTCCTTCGAAAACGAAAACGACTTCGTTTTCAAATTGCGTTTTCAACTCATCTCCCACGAACTCAAGAATTGGGGTCCAGTCCTTATACCGTCGTTATACCATGGTTATACCACCTATACCCAGGATGTACATGAATCCGGGTCTAGATATTTTACATCCTATATTGTTACTGCTAATACCATAGAATTTAAATCAACTTTGATAAAAATATTATATTTTAGCAAATAATTTTGTAATGGAACTTGAAAAAGTAATGAGATCACACACATAACAAAAACTTGTAGAAATACAGCCAAACCTTACACACTCAAAAGAAATGAGATCTAAAAAAAGGGCCAAGCTCATCTACCCATTCCACATAAACGTACAGTGTCCCATAACAGCATCCTCGAAAAGCTTGGCAAAATAGAATTTGCATGTTATGACGTTTAAATTAATTAGAAAAAAAGAACGTCGATAAACTATTACGTTAAATTATATAGTATATATCAAACACCCTTTTCCAACATTCGTCGGGTCGGGGGGTGACGAGTCACCAGTTTCTCGGGCTATCTTCTAGTGCTTGCTAGCCAGGCTCAGCACCCCTCATCTTCTTCCTCGTTTTCTTCCATAACCGGCATTTCTAATAATTCTCTCCACTTCTTCCTGTCCTCCCAGAGTCTTTCTTCATTAACCCTATCCCATGTTTTCCCTCTTTCTTCGACGCTTCGCGTTATTTGGTCCCGCCATCTATCTCTTGGCCGGCCAACTCTTCGTACTCCCCCACATGTACGTTCAAATTCTCGTCTTGGGATTCTGTCTTGCTTCATTCTTCTTACATGTCCATACCACCTGAGTCTTTCTCTTCCTATTTTATCTCGTAGACTTTCCACTCCTAATTTGTTTCTTGTTGTTATGCTTCGTACCTTGTCTAGTTTTGTTATGCCCACCGCACTTCTTAGGAATTTCATCTCTGCTGCTTGCAGTCTGCTCTCTTCCTTTCCTCCTATTGTCCATGTCACTGATGCATATGACAAAATTGGGAGAAAGTACATTTTGTATAATATCATTTTACATCTGTTTGATATTTCCTCTTTCCATAGTAGTTTTCGTACGCTTTGGTAGAATTTGTGTGCTAGTATGATTCTTCTTGATATTTCTGCTGTTATTTTGGCATCCTTTGTCAGAATACTTCCCAGGTATTTGAATTCTTCTGCAATTGACAGCTCTTCTCCACGTAGTGTTACTTTTTTCTGGTTCGGTTTAATTTTCTTGGTTACTATTAACATCTCACTCTTTTCAATACTTATTTTCATGTTAAATTCCTGTGTTTCCTCATTCCACTTATCTATACTTTCCTGGACTTCTTCAATGGAATCTCCCCATCTCACTATATCGTCGGCAAATATCATCGTCTTTGACATTTTGTTTTCGGTTGGTTCTACTTTTCTTAGTATGGCATCCATTACAATGGCGAACAGTGTAGGGGACATCACACTGCCAACACTTAAATTAAAAATCGCAAATTCTATTTTGCCAAGCTTTTCGAGGATGCTGTTATGGGACACTGTACGTTTATGTGGAAGGGTAGATGAGCTTGGCCCTTTTTTTAGATCTCATTTCTTTTGAGTGTGTAAGGTTTGGCTGTATTTCTACAAGTTTTTGTTATGTGTGTAACCCTCTACATCTAGCCAAGCAAGATAAATATTGGCATTTCAAAGATAAGGTCTAGTTGAACGAATCCTTTCAACTTACACATGCTGATGTAAGTTGGGAAGATATTCCCTTGAGAATGACATGACGCAGAATGGAACCAGAGTTTGTAGCAGTGCGTCTTCTGCTACTGCTACGATGTTCCAGGGAGCTACGGCTTCGGGTGTCTACGCTACATAGCGATTGGGTCTCGCTGCCATCAAAACCAGCCTGCAACAAATATAATTTAGACCTACCATAAATATTTATTCACGTCCCAACACTGTGAAATTCATTTAAATAAGCCTACCCTCAGTTTACTTTTATTTTTAAGACTGTTAATTTAAACAACACTTATAAAATGTGCTTAATCTCTAGGCCCTAGTTAATTATCGAAACGGTACATCTTGTCAGTGGCTTAGGCCTAGCACCTATAGACAAGACTAACCAAAACATTGTTTTTGGGATAGGTTGATTGATTGATTGGATATTGCTTAACGTCTCATATTAATGCACTTTAACTAGTCAAGACGATGGGTGGTGATAGATGAGGATGTTTGAACAGAAGGGTGGAGGGGAAACCCGGTACCGGCACGTAGCCTACTCCTTTCGAAAAGCACCAAGGGGACCAACGGCTTAACGTCCCATCCGAAAGGACGGTGTAACTTTTGACAGTCATATAGGTTTCTACACTAAGGAGAACGAAGCCGTTACACTAGCTCTCAAACCCTCCATCTGCTCTAACCAGCGGTATACGCGAGTTCCAGGGCAGAGAGGTATATTATGTGCTGTTAAAAAAACATTTGTCGAATAGAATTCTATTTTGGGGCTCTTCACCACAGTCAGTAAACTGTAAAAAACAACTAAAACTACTACACTAACTAACTAAACTGTAACTGTGTATTTAAACTTTTAAAATGTGCAATAAGAATTATTCCAGGCACATCAAGACCACGATCGTATCTTCTCACTTCTAATGGTTTTAAGTACTAACCCTTACATGTTAAGTGCATCTATATTTGTCAGAGAAAATGCAACACTCAGCACTACACTCATCAATACACAATATGTTACTCGTTCATATACAACATGTTGATCAGTAGCCCTACAGATACGCTGCTCTAAAGAGCGTGAAATAATTATCTTCAATATCAAACAACATAGCATAAATAAACGCAAACGCATTTAAAAAAAAGCATCATAAACATAGCCGGAATATCGAAGTTAGACAAAATTAGAAGCCAAGAAATCAGGACAAAAGTTGGAGTTGAGAAGCTATTATTCAAAATTGGACGAGAAAGGTTGAGATGTTATGGACATGTCAGAAGAATGGGAGAAGAAAGAATTTCAAGGACAGAATTTGAAAGTGGGGACAAAGTTAAAAGACGAGTCGGTAGACCAAGAGAGAAGTGGAAAGATCAGATAAGAAATGATATACAGGAAAGAGGTGAGAAGTGGGAAGAAGTCGAAGCAAGGAAACTGTGGGAAGACAGAAGTGGATGGCGTGAACTGGTGGGAAGAAGGGCGAGTGAACCTGAAGAGGACATGACAGGCCTGGCAAGCTGGTGTTAACAACTCATAAAAGGCCCTAGAAAATTGGTGACTATAGCCACCCCCTGACCTAACTCAAGTTGGAAACAGGAGTCAGAAATATATATATATATATCAAACAATCATGTTCCCCCACACAGCACCTCTCTCTAGATGCAAAAGGACCTAAAACCCAGTCAATTTTAAATAAACTCCCCAAAGACATTAAAAACCTATGGTCCATTCCAAATTTTAAATTTTGGCTAAGTTCAAATCCCATAATTTATTAACTAAGCTAATATGTTCCCTAGAACAACGTTTTTCCGTGATGGGGCTGATAATAACTAGACCCACTCCTTTCCTTTGTTGAAAGTGCAGCTGGTTGGAAAACATTGTCACCGTCGTTGCTGGTTCATCTCCTTGCCAATCAATTCCTAGGGCTAGTGCGGCAGGAACTTTTTACTGCAACATTGCCGGCTACACCCAAGATGGCAGCTATGCCACTCGGAGCTATTGTACCTAAATAGATGTGTTTTACCAGTATTTTCGTATTTTCCGATCAACCCCAGTAGACCTAACAAGTGTTCTTATAGTTCCTCAAACATTGGATATAAAGCTGTAATCAGGATATCCCGTGAAGTCTCGTCCATCAAGTATTTTTTAAACTTACCCAAGTACTTTCCAATGTGTGAGGAACTATAAGAACACTTGTTACTGGGGGGTAATTGGAAAAGACGAAAGATGATGGTAAAATGCATCTACTAATTGTAAAACCCAAAACCCATATCCTAATTGTTACTGGAACTGGCAAGCATAAATCGGTAACATAGGCCTACCTCTCCAGCGGTCATTAGCACGTTGGAGAGCTCGTCTTCGCTGAGAGAGGTTCGTTCGTTGAGGTCGTTGAGAATACTTTCCAGAGTTGGTGTTTTATCAACAGGTGGGAGATCATATTCTGCATCGTCTAACTGAAACATAAGAAAATATTTCATTTCATGCATTAGGGCCTACGGTAATAGTAATTATAATAATAAAGATATGTTTATTGTCATAGGCCCTAGTAGGCCTATCTACATTTTGCGAGCTAGGCCTTTACAGATGTACAGACAATGGTGGTCCTGGAAGTCGCCTGCCACATCAAAGTCTAACCTGGGGAGACTCAAATTAACAGCAACATCCACAGCCATCATACCAGAAATCGTGAGAATGTACAAGTCCTGCCTCGCAGATTAGAGTTAACTCAAAAGAGTCCAGACTTCCTCGGCGCAAAGATTTTTAATATTCTTCCTAAACATATTACCGAAATTGAAAACTCACGCGATTTTAGGAATACTTTAAAATACTTTTTAACCACAAGGGCTTTTTACAGCATTAATGACTTATTTGAACACTAACCTTGTGCCAGTCAGTTCTTCTCTTATCACCATTTTATTTTATTTTAAGCATGTTCATCTGTATCTGTGATAGCCATCTGTGTTAGCTCAAAAGCGAATTCGAATGTAATTTTATTTGTATTACCGTGTAAGCTAATGCTTTACCGTTAATGTTTACTGTAACCAAAAATTTGCTGAACATGTAACAAGTATAAGTGTTAATCACATAATACCTATGTACATAAGAGACTGAACTATGAATTATTAACAATGGTCATGAACATGAACAGTAAAACTTATAAATTATTATATAAATTATAAATAGACAATAAAAAATATGGTCATGAAGTTCAGTTTCAGTACAAAACTCATGAATCATGATCACAGTCATGAATTACAGTTTCATAAACTTGAGTCTAAACTAAACTAAATTATAGTACCTAGATTATTAACTAGTTTAAATATTCATTTATGGAGTAAAAATATGCTTTTGAAATAAGGAACTTTTTTACAGAGTAGGCCTTTAAATCTGTCTAATTAGGCTAGCCTATGTTTTTTAGTTCAGGAGGTAGGTTTATTAAACATTTTTATGTGTGTAGGCCTATAATCAAAGTAGGTATTAATATTTAGTACAACTCGGAGTGATTCCCGACTAACCAAATCGAGAAATAGGCCTAATCAGAGTTTGTTTGAGTTGAAGATTTTGAATAATAATTTGCATGAAGGGTCTAGACCTATGTTGTTTTTTAGACGTGTGTCGTGGGTGTGGACTTTTTGTTGTTGAGTGTTTTAAGTTTTTTTTTACTTTTATGATTGCCTAGACCATTCACTCATTCTTAATATTATTATATTCTGTGGGCAGTGTTGGGGAAGGAACTTTTAAAAAGAACGCATTCTCGTGAACGCCTTCTTTTTTTGTGAACTTTTCAGTGAACTTACTCTTTTTTAAATGAATGAACTTGAACTTTTAAAAGTTCTTTTTGAGAACGAACTTTTCAGTTTTAGAAAGTTCATTTGAAAGTTCTATCCGTGCGCCGAGCAGCCGTTGACTCGCCGCCGTCGACGCTTAAAAACAATAACAAATCGTTGTTCCATCGTAGGCCTACTTTGACGCACTTTCAGCTGTTTATGACAAGGTCACGTACGATTCACGAAGTTAAAACGATGCACGCCAACAAATTCGGAAAAAAATCTTGGAAGCCTAAAATGCCAAGTATCTGCCATAATTTTACAAGCTGGTCGACGAGAATGTAGTACAATTCATCAACACGATCAAAGACAGCTCAACACTTTCGTAAGACTCAAACTCGCGAGTAGTGTGGTACTCGAACACCCCTTATGTTTTTCCTCGTGTTTTTCTTCATTTTACGCCAGCCTTTAATAAAATAGTTTTTTTTTACAAAAGAACTTTTAAAAGAACTTAGTTCATATTTTTGACAAACTTGAACTTTTCAAACTTTTAGGTTTAAAAAGAACTTGAACTTTTTAAAAGTTCATTATTTGAGCTGTGAACTGTTAACTTTTAAAAAGTTCATTTTAAAAAAGAACTGACCCAACACTGTCTGTGGGGTAGGGCAAATGGAAACAAAACAATGTTACCGTGCCGGTAACTTGTTGTTTCCAAGTCCACGCTAAGACCATCTCTACAGGCCTCTTCTTTCTTTCATCCAGACATCAAAAGTTTGTATTTTTATAAGACAAAGTACGGTCTAAACTTCTGATGCAGACTTAGGTCCATCAATTCTTGGCAGAAATTGGTAACGGTGACTTTGGAAAACATGTTGGATCACATTTGACAAACATGAGAGCAACGAAGCACATAGGCCCCAAGACTAATCAATTCTAACGTTCTTAATTAGTTTGATGTTGATTCTGGCCCGGGTGGAATTGTGTCCAGCTTGATTTATCAGCGCTTTCTATTCAAGATAGGTCTAGGCTACTGGTCTTGAGTTGATCATTGTTCGCTCGTTGATGGTGTATGGCGAACCTATTCCTATTGGCGGGCTATTGTAGAGAATCCGTTAATCCTCTCTCTCTATGCCATGATAGGACTAGGCTAGTCCCAAAGGAATGTTTAAATTTAATAGACCTACACAGGGCAAACTAGTAAGAAATTACGAGAGTGTAACAGGAATTATCAAGGACTTGGGTTGGAAAAAACTGGAGGATAGGAGGAAAAATGATAAGACTAAGTAAAATATCGGTACTTTTGCAGTTGGTGGCTTTTGCAACTTTGTTACAAGGGGAATAATAATAATAATAATAATAATAATAACACAAGAGACATTATGATGAACTATGGTACATAAAGGTCACGTAGATATTAAAGCATCAAATAGGTGGTTAAACAACGGGGAACTATTTGGAGAAACAGAAGGTTTTATGCTGGCTATTCAAGACAGAGTGATTGCAACGAAAAATTATAAAAAATACATTATACAAGATGCGACAGTAAAGATCAATGTAGAAAATGTAGTGTAAGGGGTGAAACAATCGAACACATCATATCCGGGTGCCAGTCACTATGTCAAACGGATTACCTCTACAGACATAACCAAGTAGCTAACATTATTCACCAAAAACTAGCAATCAAGTACAACCTCATTGATACACACACACCTTACTACAAATACAAACCGGAGAAAGTACTAGATAGCAAAGATTTCAAATTATATTACGACCGCACAGTTATAACAGACCAAACTATACATCACAACAGACCGGATATAATTAGTATAATTGACAAGAAGAAACAAGAAACTCCCTTTTGACGTTGCTGTCCCAATGTGCCATAACGTCGAGACTACATGGAAGAAAAAAATTGACAAGTATAGTGAACTTGCAATTGAGATCAAGAAGATGTGGAAACAGAAAAAGGTAAATACAATCCCATACGTGATATCGGCTAATGGCATCATACCGAAGAAGCTACATGAAAGCATTAAACAACTAGATCTTCCACCCAATGTTTACATCGAGACTCAAAAGGCAGTAATACTCAACACGTGTAGAATAGTTCGTAAATTTCTAAACTAAGAATGATACTTCGAGATTCCGAGACAGCTTCCATCCTGACATGGTTTTCGTGGTTTTCCATAGTCCGAAGAGCAAATGAAGTACTTGACGTAAGTCCGTACAACATGTAGCTCCGTTTAACCGAGTTTGTATGAAATACATCCACTAAAATAATAATAATAATAAAATAATAATAATATTGTAAAACATACGCGCTTTGCGCCCCCCCCCCCTAACCTACTTTTCCCCTAAAATTGCAGTGTTAAAAAGTTGGTCCATACCAACTGCAAAAGTGCCAAATGTTCAGAGAAATCAGAAATCATGGAGGATGGGGGGAACTAAACAATTATGCGAGGGGAGCAAACTACATGGCAAGGGGAGATCATGATTGGAAACCAGAGAGGGAGGCACTCTTTCGGTTGGGGCGGTCCAACTATCAACACAACAACAAACAACAACAAAAACAACCTTCAAAAACCTTTAACGTCGCGTATTTCAAACAAAAGTCCTTTTCGTTGAAATACTTTATTTTTAAAGTAGCAAATTTAAAGGTTTTGTAGGCAAAATTTTTAAAAAAACAGGAGTGACGCCACCTAAAAATGTTGGACCGCCCCAACCGAAAAAGTACCGAAAGGGAAAGCTGTAGGACTGACGTAGGAGGGTTCTCGTTCATGGCCAGAACAACGGTTCAATGGAATACCGGTAACCTATCGAAGGAGATAGTGGATGCAAAGGATATTTAAAGGGATTCAGAAGCAAAACAAAAAATTTTGGGGGAACCCCTGTTTTTAGGAGAAGATGCAGGGGGCAAATCAAAAGAAGGGAAAAAAAGATCTGGGCCCCTACAGAAATATAATAGAAGGGAGGGAAAGGGAAAATTATCAATTTGGGAAGAAAAAGAGTAAACCCCGGAGGAAAAGAGGGAACAAATAAAAAAAAGAAGATAAAAAAAACCTCCCCACCGACAAGTTTGGGTCACTAGGCTAGGGGGAAAGAAAAAAGGGCCTACCCCCCTTGAGGAACAGGAACAACCTTCATTTACCATAAAACTAAATTAAAAAGTCATTGAAAAAACCCCCCAATAAGGGCAAAAAAAAACTACTCAATTATTTACCTGGGGAAATAAAAAGTGAAACAAACATGATCTGTTTAGGCCCAAAAAAGAAAACTGAGATGCTACCCTATAGAAAAAGTCGTAAAAATATAAGGATTTTAAAGGAAGCGACTAGGCCTACTACTGTTCGAGGCTATGTGTGTATAGGCTTCTCCCCGACGAGTGATTTGGGGCCTATAGGGCTATTATGATGTAATGTAAATGTATAATGATGAAATTGTTCGTAAATAATCATCTGATTAGTAAAGTAGTTGTAATTTTTAAATTTGCCATATATATACCAAAAAATTCTGACCTGCTTATGTTACGATCCTACACTACAGGCCAGTTGCGGGCAACATGTAATCCACACTGCTAAAATTTAAAAAACAAAACAATACAAACCAAAAAAAAATACAACAGGAGGGAACTTACATTCATAGATTGGGTCTTAGTTTTACAATCATGAGCCTAGGCCTACTACGCCAGCCTGCAGCAATATGGAGATGCCAGACAGAGACATATCCCTCAACAAAATATTAAACCGGCTGAGGCGAGGACCATCTCACAAGACAAAACAAATTTGTAATCGTAAATCATGCCGTGGGCTTAAGAGGCCAGGGCCAAACGATGTGTAGCTACGCCTCTTGTAGCCTAGTATCCTTGGCTAGGGCTGAGGCCCAAATATCTTAAAATATGTAAGATACCGGGAAGATAAATAAATACATAACTAGTAATAGTGGCTTAAACCCAAAGATAGTGGCCTAGCCCCTAGGCTAGGCCCTAGCCTAGGGCCTACGAGATCCGCCCCTAACAAATAGGTTAGCTCTAGGCCTAGGCGTAAGCCGCACTTACTGCTTCAAGATCAAGATCCAATGAATCGATATCCAAGTTATCATTCAGATCACTGGCAGAAGTTGTCCCTGCCATATTACACCATATACTAAGCTAAAATTATAAAAACAATCTTCAAATAAATAAATTCATTTATGACACGATTTGACAGCTCACTTAGCAGCTGCCGCTACAAAGCACAGTGTTTTTTAGTTCATTTTCTACTCACTAGGGCTAGATCCTAGGTCGTGTTCCGAAAAGCCCAAAGCGCTGGATCGAAGTACTAGAAATCGCATTCGCTGCACTCACCGCCGTCTTAATGTATTTTTACCTTTTCCCCCTTTACCCTAGACATCTATTATAATTGCATTTATAAAAAATAAAAGTAATTTTCCCACTATAGGGGGTTTAATACAAGCCCTTTTTTCATTCATCCCCAGACGGCGGTGGCGCAACAGCAGTGAGTTTCGGACCGCTCAGCGAAGCGTGTGAAATGTCGTTCCGAAAACACACCCAAGGTGATAAATTGTCCACAGGTTGACCAACGTGTGAATGACAAATGATGATGGAGAAATGTCATAAACAACCACGATAACCAACGCCAATCATTTGCTCCAAAAAACTTTGGTTAAAATATTGTTATATTGTTCGTACTTTTACTAATCTATAAAATAATTTCAAATAATGTCAGCCTTTCTATGTGAAGGTTAAAACAAAAAATTTAAGTCTACACAAGTTTTAGTCATAGTGGTAGACATGTACGATTTTGTACCACAGCATGATGGATACGATACGTGTCGTACGTGCCGTGACGCGCGAATTTGGTTGTCTTGGCAACCAGTCTACCCGTGCTGAAATGTCACAATAAAAATGATTTAAAACCTGTTATAAAAAATTAACTGTTTCTTCCACATCATTAATGGATAAGTTCTGAAATAAAGCGCTTGCGCTCAACTCAACCCCAATAGGTTCAACCCTATTGCAGTACTGGTACCGCTTTGTGTAAGGTAAGAAAGGTTACAGATATAGATCTAGACATGATCATTATTAATTTCTTGGCATGATATGTCAGACTGATAGGTAACATTGCATGATAAACGAACCGTCATTATAATACATAGCATGCTTTTTACTTGCTATATCCTTTGTGATACACATAATTTAATTAGCAAATTCTTATAATCTTTCAAATGGGATGGCACAGGCTGGAACTGAAATTTCTTGCGAGCCATTTACTCGCAGCATATAATGAAGGGTAGGTTAACGTTTCACTGTTTGTGTTTTGAAAGTAGGCTAGGATTAATTTTATCAGTACAATTTGAAACAGCTCAACGAACAGTCCAATTTCCATTATCTTTGGATTAGACATTAAAATGGCAAAGAAGAACAAGGTAACCTGTTAAAATCTGGTAGCTTTCTATATTTAAATAGTTTTAAGTTCATTATTTTTTTACATCTCCTTGAGCTTATTAAAGTTTATGAATCTGTGATTTACAGCCGATCGTGTCGGCCCCAACCATAATATAGGCACTAAAAGTTGCGAGAACGTAGTAGCTAAGCGATATGCTCAAAATAGAATCACTGCATCTAAAACTGACATTAAAACAAATAATTGCATTAATTTGAACATTTCACAACAGAATGCAAGTTATAACAAAAGCATAATAGGCTACTCTTATTAAGGAAACCGAATACAATTAATTTGTGAAACATTAATCCTCACCTGTATGTACGTGGCGACGCAGATTAGAATGGGATTACCATGCATAAGAATAGAATGTTAAGACCAGCCATGTGTTTCAGCAGGGAGCAGCGTTCAGCCGCAGAATGGCCGGAAAGAAGGGACAGGTGGTTCAGCTCCAGACAGAAGTCCACACGGAGGAAGACTGGGAAAAGTTGTTGCACAAGGAAGGGCTCATCGGTAGGCGTAACTATTTCCACCCCCTTCAGCTGAAATCAGTAATGTGACCGAGTGGGTACACCCTAAAATACAAATTTATTTATTTTCTTTCCTTTTTGCTATTTTCTTTTTATTAGGGTATTATAATTTATATATTTTTTAATTTGTTAAATTGCTTGCTTCTTTTAATGCTTGTTTTTCAGATTTGTGTTTGATAATTCTAAAATTTGATTGAATTTGATTCATTGTATTCACATTTTTATTTTATGTAGGCCCTGTGGTATTTAATTTTCTATTTAATTCAATAGCTTAAACTAAGTTTTTTTGATATTTAAAAAGTTAATTAATTTTTGCTAGTTTTATTTAAATATATTTTCATTAATGTAGATTTTTCATAAATTTTAAGATTATTGCAAGATTCTTAGACCTATCAAGACCAAGACCAAAACACTCAGTATTTTTTAGAGCTCTTAATTTTGTAGATGAATTAATAGCAATAACACTGTAGACTAGACCACCCTGCGATGTCACACTGCCTGACAAATTGCTTATGCTACGATATGAGAGCTTACCCTTTACGCCGTCTCGAATGTAATTTAACAACTGAAAATACAACTTGCATGTAGCAAAGGTCGCCCGAGCCAACTTTACCAACACTGATGCGAGGAGAATAATATACAACTTAAAGCAGCACAACATCGATCCACAATATTTGTTTTTCTGGACCAAGAAAATGCCTACAAACATATAACAATTAAATGAATTAATAACTAGGGTAATTATTTTTTCAGTCGCCGACATTTACTCGGGCTGGTGTGGCCCATGCGTTGGTATGGTGGGAAACTTGAAGAAAGTCAAGCTGGAAGTCGGGGGTGACTTGCTGTCACTTGCAATAGTGAGTACGTAAGCATTACACAAATTATTAAACTATCATTTAATTATCAGTTTTATTGATGAATAGGATGGTAAATAAATTAAATAAATGCTTGAAACTCCACTATAAATCTTCCAGCCTGACCAAGAAAATTCTTTTAGAAATAAATTATACTACAACAGAATAAAATATGCCCACTCCTAATGCATGGTACGCATTGTTAAACGTATGCTCTTAATTCTCATGCAGGTAAAAGCAGATGAAATCGAGTGTTTGAAACGTTTCCGGAACAAAAGTGAGCCGACGTGGATGTTTATTGCGGTAAGTTGCAACAAAATGTCCTACAAACTCCACTAAGTTTATGATTAACTTTATGGCTAGGTAAACAAATCTTTGCAAATCTCTGTAAAGATTATATTTACTTTGTGAAAATTGTCTACTGAAGAATAAAAACATATATTATCTTAATTTACCTCTTTTGGGAAAACAAAAACAAAAAATGAATATTATAAATTAAATTTCATGTCTCGATTTTGACGGAACAGTATTGATTTTTAAGCATCTTTCCTTCATTTTGACATACTTGGTGCGTGAACTTTGTTTTGTGAAAAGCAGTTGAAAAATGGAGGTGAAAAATGTTGAAAACTTCACCTCATGGAGTGCTAGTAAAAAGGTATTTAAAATTTGATAACTTTATCATCATTGGAAATTATTTATTTATTGCATTAAACAACAAAATATAAAATAATAATCTGTCAATGTATGGCTAAAAACTGATGTGAGCTGTATAGACAAAACCAGTGTTTGTTTACCCTCCCTCTTGTACGTCCTGAAACAAACCGAGAACTGAGCGGTTTTAAAGCGTAGCGGTGTTGCTTCAACAGCAGGGACAAGTGGTGAACTTGATGTTTGGAGCGAACGCACCGAGACTCACGCGGCTAATTATCGCCGAACTGGAGAAGGAAACCAAAGTCCTTGCTGGAACAGCAGAGCGTCAAGGAGTAAGTGCCAAGTACCTGTGTGTGTGTGTGTGTGTGTGTTTGTGTGTCTACCATGTGTTCTTGTGTTGTAGGTAGGCAAACTTAGTGTTCACTGTATGTGCTCCCATTTCACGTTGATTGCTGAAAATTTATTTTAATTTGGTGCTCTTGTTGTCATTTTTGTTTTGAATTTAAGATTTCTGGCTATTGATATTTAAAACAAAAATCATTGTGAAAAAAATTAGAATTAAACAGAAAAAACTAAATTTCCTGGGAATGACTGTAAACAGTGTGTTTCTCTTACAAAACAAAACCAGTTAGTGACCGACTCTAAATATGAAATTATTTTATTTAAAGCATGTACAGTAATTTGAACACTAGGAAATTGAGGATTTATGAACTTTTACTAACCAGATTTGGAATATGTCTTCACTTAGCAACCCTTCGACGAACTTACGGAAGAAGAAAGTATTCGCTTTGAGAAGGCAGAGAGAATTCGGTTGGCTGCCAAGGCTAAAGAGGATGAAGAAAATGGTACGCTATTATAATATACTACTATGTAGTACTATTTACTGAATTACTTACATTACCAAATTTAAACTTTCAGGAGTAGGCCTATCTGTATCTGTCTACAAGTTCAAATATGGGTAGATTTGCAAAGAAGTCTAGAATCAAAAAAAATATTCTTTGATAAATAAATAATTAAACAATAAATTCGTATTCATAGCACGACTAATTTTCAGTGGTGACATTTAATTTACTACTGGTACTGTGAGAATACATTTTATGTTAACAATCACATTTCAGCTGCCATCGCAGCCGAAGCACTGGAGAAGACGTTGACACGCCTGATAATGTTCCTCCCGGACTACACGGTCGTGATCTTCATGCCTTGTCTCTACGACGAGCAAGGAAATTGTCCGGCGTACGCCGATCTAATGGAACAGTTCGGTCCGCTTGGACTTGCTCTACACACGGAGGTGGAGATGGAGCTAGACCACAGAGTCTTCGAACAGGTATAGCAGCTACTAGCATACGTCCGCAGAATCTAAACATTTCACCTGTTTAACTATAAAATATCCAACAAGAATTTTGAAATATCCTCTTCTAGCAGCTTTATTTAGCAGAACAAAAATATCAAGATCATGAGAAGCAGTTTATTTATTATTGTGTGAATTTTATTTATTTATTTAACGTCTATCCTATTCACTTAAAATTTAAAAACTGATTTACAAAGGAGGACAACAAATGAATGAGCGAGTTTAATATTAAAAAAGAACTGTTAAAAACATCTAGGTGCCCGTTAGGGCGCCGCAGCCAAGCCGCGGTGCGCTACACACTCAAGCACCTTATACACCAAGCAGAGTTGAGGTGATTTCGAGGTGTTACCCAGCCGTCATGTAACGTGATGTGAACTTGAAAACTATCACAATCGAGGGGATTTAGGTACCTGACAACACATGCCAAATTTTATTGGGGTACGACCATTCCTTCTTGGTGAAAAAATGTCTTCAAACATGCTCAAAATCACTTTAAGGATGTTAGCTACTGCTAGCTACTGCTAACATATAATACGTCGGCCCGCGATTCTGACCAGACGGGTGGGGCTACAATGTTCATATTTTACATGGACATTAAGGTTATAGAAATATAGTCTCTTTTGAAAAAAAAAGTTGAAAAAGTTTATTGGAAGGCTTCCAAATAAAGGTTTTAAAATAAGCCTTAAACACTTGGCATATAATCAACAAGTAACCATAGTTACTTGACACTTGTTGACGGTATAAGCAGAGTTAGGCGGGAAAGTGCGATACGTAAACAAATGGCGGACATTTAAAATTTTTCTTCTTTGTGTGGAACGAGAAAAGGTGTCATTATACTCTCATAAAACAAATCAGAAACCGTCCCTGGCCTAGGCCCAGATGAAGAAAATTATTTATAATACAACAGTGTAGGTCTAAAGTTCCATTAGGCTATAGGACTAGATAAATAAATACATGTTTGACAAGCCTAGGCCTTTCTTAGCCAACCCTAGGCCAGCACAACCTTGTTTTGACACTTCCCGCACAAATAACTAGTTTTGATTACTACAAGCCTAATGCAGATAAACAATGGTATGATAGTCCTAGGCTATTCCAAAATTTACGGCAATAATAAGCTTTTTCTTTACTTTTAATAAACTCACGAAATCTCCTGTCACTTTTAATAAAAATGTAAAACAAAAGATGGTGAAAATTTTCAATATTCTTCTGATTATCTGATGATTTACATGGCTGTGGGTCAAGGCCGTCTAGATATATCGCTTCCCTCGTGTGGGTGCAGTGAAATAGGTGTAAAATTACATTAGTTGTGCGTTTGTTGTTACATGGGAAAGTTTTAATAGGATGTGAGTTGCCTAGACTTAACCAGTCCTTATACCGTCGTTATACCATGGTTATACCACCTATACCCAGGATGTACATGAATCCGGGCCTAGATATTTTACATCCTATTGTTATTGCTAATACCATAAAAATTAAATCAACTTTGATAAAAATATTATATTTTAACAAATAATTTTGTAATGGAACTTGAAAAAGTAATAAGATCACACACATAACAAAAACTTGTAGAAATACAGCCAAACCTTACACACTCAAAAGGAATGAGATCTAAAAAAAGGGCCAAGCTCATCTACCCTTCCACATTTGCGCATTCTTAATTCATAAACGTACAGTGTCCCATAACAGCATCCTCGAAAAGCTTGGCAAAATAGAATTTGCATGTTTACGTTTAAATTAATTACAAAAAAAGAACTTGGATAAACTACTACGTTAAATTAATAATCGCAAATTCTATTTTGCCAAGCTTTTCGAGGATGCTGTTATGGGACACTGTACGTTTATGAATTAAGAATGCGCAAATGTGGAAGGGTAGATGAGCTTGGCCCTTTTTTTAGATCTCATTCCTTTTGAGTGTGTAAGGTTTGGCTGTATTTCTACAAGTTTTTGTTATGTGTGTGTACCTAGGCTACACCACAAGTAACGTACAGTAGCTTCCGGATGCCTTTTAAGTATTAATTTATCTTCTTTTTGTCACATCAATCATTCATAGCATAGGTACCAGAACTGGATTAGATTAGCCAGTTAGCAATGCTTCCCTGCCCGATGAACTGAGCAGGATAGAAAAGGAGGCAGTCCTATATTGGATTGCAAGACAGAAGAATGGCTAAAGAGGCCAACTTTGCATAAGAAAGAAAAAAAAAACTAACCAATGCCATGCATAATATAAACTTTCTATAATGCAACTACAATTCAGAAGTTACAAAGTTACCGCCTCGGCGGTCTAGAACAGGCGCCTACCAGAAATGTGGGAGACCCAAGTTCGCACCCCGGTCGGTCCGGATTTTGTAATTTCTGAATTGTATTAAATATTAATAATAATATATTATATTTATGTATCTTGACCCCGTGCCCAACAATTAATTGAGTATGCTGAAGAATGCCATTATAGAACGCTCAGCTCTGCACCTCCAGTGAAATCTGCGAGAAAGAGCGGGAAAAAACATAAAAACTTGAGGTGTGTTTGAAAAGCGATGAGAGGTATAGTTAGAAATAAAATGGTAAAAACAAACAAACAAACCTGAAGTAGGAGCGGAATGTTTGCAGAGATTTTGATAAACAAACGTAAAATTACCCCATTGAAAGTGTGATACAATGGATACGTTAGTTTCATTAGTTAAGTTAGTAACTTACTGAAGTCTGTTTCAGTCAATTATTCAATACTTGGTTTCAGTTTGTGTGGGGCGGAGAGCAGGATGCCTCGGAGGAGTGCAACGAGATGCTAGAGTCCGGTCCGTGCCACGTCAAGCTGTTCTACCGCAAGCGCGACATGCCGATCATCCCGTCCACGGAAGCCGAGCTGCTGGCGAACATGGAGGATGTGGAGGACATCTTGGAGGAGGCTGTGAAGGCGTTCTACGGCCACCCGCCGCCCAGGAGCGGACAGGCGCAGAAGGTGGACCCAGACAGGTTAGTTTTATTGCACCATCGTGCACAAAGATTTACCGGCGCAACGTTGCGTAGCGTAAAGACTTGCCTCAGCAAATCATTTAATACGTTGGTCAAGTTGTGGCTCCTAGACATGCCACAAATGTATCAGAAATAAAATAAATAATCCAAATTTTTAACACAAAAAAGATAACATAATTATAATTAAGGTGCAAACAATTCATTTTAAAATGTATTTAGGTGCACATTATGGTATCGACCCTTATGATTTTACATTTTACGGACAATTGTAAGGCAATGGCGAACTAATTACTTCTACTTGTCTTGTAGTGTTGCTGGCAAGTACGCCCAGGCCGAGGACGTACCTGGCTTGTGGACGCCAACGAGTCCTCTCGCCAAGGCCGGCACCATCCTTCACTTCTTCCCAGACTTTGCAGAGACGTTCGCCGAGCCTCAGGCTGCGCCGCCCACTCCGAGAATCGCAATCGTCTTCGAACCGAACCGGCTCAAGGAGATTGTCGACATGACGAGGGAATACGCCCCCGAAGTGCTCAACATGGCGTTCTTCGACTGTGGAGAACCAGAATCAGCACAACTCATCGCCAAGCATCTGCATGAGTTTGACCGAATCCCTCTTAAGACTGGGTATGATTATTTATTAGTACAGTGTTCATGTAGTAGGGTTGCCGTTCGATGCTACTTTAGACGATTGATAATCACAATTTATGTTTGATTAATACGTAACTGATTTTATCTAAATCAACCCAGAAATTACAAAATCCATCTCAGCAGGGTAAGGAACCCCGTTTGCATGATTATTAACAATAAAATCAGATTTACCCTACGCAGGATTCACATACTGAAAGTAGAAATACAAGCTTTTGATGTTTCGAAGATTGATTTATCGAATTTTAAAAGTATTTGATATTGGTCATCAAGACTCAACACACAATCTCAATCATAGAGGACTTTATTTATTAGTAACTACATCCTATTCAGTTATAAACAATTTCTAAAGACAATTGGTACTGTAAATAAAAGCAAGACCATCAAATGTCCACACATTAACAAACTGTAGTTGAGTAAATTTATAAAAAAATAACTAATAAGACAACGAAAAGTAAGGTACATGTTTACTGCAATGAGGAGATGAGAGGGTAATTCTTAGTCACAAGTGGGTTTATAAGCCAGTACTGGTTACTATGAAAGGAAATTATGGTAGGAGAACTCATAATCGATTATCATAAGACGGCAACACTAGTAAATCAGTGATACTTATAAAATAAGAACACAAGTGGGCTGAACTTGAGATTTTGGACGGTCAATATTCATCAAAATAAAGTTGATTTAAAATTTTGACAAGTATAGCTAGGATAGATGTCTTGGATCTATCTACTGGAACTGGAACTTCATAAAATACTGATTCGGATAGCCTACCTATGTTAGATTTAAAAGTCACAAAACTGAACTGATGGGTAATTTCTATATCCACAACTTTGTCCCTCTTTTAAATTTGCAATGTTTTTGTTTGTTGTTGTACTACTACAGACTGTGCCAAGTTTGTCGTTTATTTCAATTAATTTGTTACATCGCCGTGGCTTGTAGCATTTTAACTTGTAATTTGAGAAGGGCTAGAATCAACCCCATATTAACTACCCCCCTACTTCCTAGTGACTACACCGGGACCTCTATCTAAACTTCTATCAACATATCAACGTCATAGTCGCCTACTAAAGTTTAACATATATATATATATATATATATCTAGGTCAATAACAACTTAATAAGTAACAGTGTAGAATAAATATACTTGGTTTTATTTCACAAACAATAATCTCCATTTCCTATCAAAATTCAATATACAGGGTCCCCTTTTCTGCTGTGCTAAAGAAACACAATTTCAATTGACATAATGTGCACTCTTAATTTTTGAATAAAACAATGCGAAAATAATAGCACGCTAATTAAATAGCGATTAAAAATGTTACCAAAAAGTATTTTAAATCCTGTAATTTTGTTGGCTGTGAATGTAACTTTTTCAAGAACAAACAACGAATGAATCACTTTTGCATTTTGATTCGCAACAGTAAACCGAGGGGGAATGGTAAAAATGTTGATATTTCAATACAATATCAACAAGACAAGTTTTGATTAGTGTGGAAACTAAACAATGGTGTAAATATTTTATTACTTTGGAAGTCACAATTATTTATCATACGTTTCCATTTTTCTCTTTTATGTCGGTAACCGTGAGATTTGTACTACCGGTAGTAAGAAGTACGGCTCAGTTTTCATATGTTGGTAACCCCAGTGAGATTTGTACTACCGGTAGTAAGAAGTACGGCTCAGTTTTCATATGTCGGTAACCCCCGTGAGATTTGTACTACCGGTAGTAAGAAGTACGGCTCAGTTTTCAACCATGCTGCCTATGTCACCTCGGCATCCCTTGAAACATAAGGTGTTTTTACAAAGTGATTCCTTGAGCTTTTCAAACATACTTTTTAAGTCTTGGATTAGAGTGGAAAAAATTACTGAAAACTAATTCCGATCCCCACTTGGCATTTAACCCAAAGTATATGACGATACGTACTACAGGAGTGTTTAAATAGAAACATGTGATAAAGCAAGCCTTATCCTGTAGTTGGCGCCGCTAAAACTTTGATTTCAATTTTTAATCTGTAATTCAAAAGTAAATTTTATATTAGAAACATTTGTTCAATGAAAAACACATGTCGCACGAGTAATATGATTGTGTTGCTGTTGTACCGAGCGTGGCCTTGCGTGTTCCAGGCTTGAGCGGCTGGTTCTGGCCGTGAGCCGCGTCCGCAGCGACCCCCTCCTCTCGTTCTCAACGCTCGCTCCCGTCTACATCTCCCTGGATGCGGACGAGGGAGCCAGGGACTGCGCCCTGTTCTTCCCCCCGAGCAACACTTCCGAAGAGTCGCTCCACCTGAGCCAGATGTCGTCGACCGTGACCGTAGCTCCCGTCGCTCCTGTGATCGTCCAGGAGGAAGAGGAGGAGGAAGGAGGTCGTGGAGGAAGAACCTCCATCGCCAGACACGCTCTCCGGCCTGTTCGGGTTCACAACCTCGGGGGAGATGGTGGCAGAACCTCAGGAGGAGGCGCAACCCCCCTCGGAGGAACCCGAGGAAGCACAGGAAGAACCAGCGGAAGAACCAGCGGAGTAGGTTGACAAGTCAGCGTCGTATGGATACATCGACGCTGAAAGAAGACATAACGGTTAAACAAGGGGAAGCAAAACTACACACAGTCCCTGTACGAGGGACGTCATATTAAATATCAATACACATGCAACTGAAGGAATGTTTAGCTGAATAAACAGATCCAAACAGTCAGAAATCAGAAAGAAACAAAAGCACTTGCTTACCGTACCAATAGCTTTAGGCGCCAATACTGCAATAGGTATCCGTTTAGTAAATGTGGTCAAGTAATGAATTAATACAAGAATTATCAGGCCAGCAACAGTTTTAGCTCAACATGGAACAGAAGCAAGGATAGCGATAAATTGACAAGTAAAGAAATGTGTCTGTTTAGTACATTCCTAAATCAAACATTGGGAACTTTTTATGCATACAAATGTTTTTTTTGATAGATTGATTTATACATTGTTTTACTAATAAAACTATAGATATTGTTTTTTTTCATTACTTGTTGATTGCAATATTTCCTTTGTGATCTTTTATGGTTGCTTAGTTATCGTTAGAAGGTCCCACAAAATTAATTGTTTTTAACTGTACAAATTAGTTAAAATGTTTGGTTAACTTAGATATTATGTTACAATATTGGGTACAAAAAATCTCATCGTAATTTAAGGGCAACAAGAGATCGATATGACCTCGCCACCCCGGGCCACGCAACGACCACCCACGCCACGCCGACGCCCGTGCCGGTTCTCGGTCTCGCAGTCGGTTGCCTCACATTGTCTTTTCATAACACGTACACAAACAAAACACGTTAACAATGACATCACAAAACCATAATAAAAGGATACAATAGCCAGCAAAAAACGCTCATCCATCAACAAAACAGATGGTTAAACGTACTTTACATACTTTACTACTCTAGAGGGGACAGATCATTGAATTGTTCACTTATAAATTATAAGTTAAACTTGAATCAACCAAGAACAAATTCCACCGGTTCGTAGATTCTTGAGCAAAAAGCGGACAGTATTTTGCCATCATTCGACTTGAGAAAATGTTTATTCTCTTGCCAGCAGCTATAACAGAAGTTGGATGTTGGTTGATTTAAGGTTATGTAATCAATCATTAATGTTGTTCAGTAAACCCTCAGTAATTCAAACTCGGTTCATTAAAATTAATATTTTATTAAAACCTGTGATTAATTCTCTGCGGAGCTTTGGACACGGCCCTTTAGCTTAATAAATTTCAAAACTTATGTTTTACTTCTGAGAATGTCTTTGAGTTTGAATTAAAGAGGAATTACTGTACTATTTTCAGTATTTTATTTTGTCTTAGATTCAATACTTTATTAATCAAATTAGTTCAAATATTCAACACATGGTTTGACCATTCATTATCATCAGAATGATTTAATCCTATCTCTAGTAGGTACTCATAACTTACAGTTGGTATTATTATATTGCTGAATATAGTGCCAATATACATACATATTATGCTAAAATATTGATGTAAACACAAAAAGATACAAAGTAAACAAATTTTATCAAATTATAAACTAAATATTCCATAATCACTCTTGAACTACCTATCAACAATTAGGTAAGATAGCAATCTTGTGGAAATACATGAAAAAACACCCACAATAAAATACAAACTTTTGCTGGCTGCTGCTCTTACCGCACTGTATCATAACAACTCCTTCCAAAGCTACTTTCAGATTGACAACAACGGAATTACAGTTCCTTGATTTGTTGTAAATAAATAATAAATAAATAAAATAGAGATGGGCCAAATAAGCAAATTTTATCATCAATGTTGAATATTGATACCGGTACTGTACAATTTTCGTTATCGAATGTAAATTAAGTTTGAACTGCCATTTTCAAGTCCACACAAGAGATTTTCTTGTCGAGTCTACCGATTTATTTATATCGAATTGTAGGTTTGTTTACACAGTGGCGTAGCCTACACAAAGACATGACCCATCTATCACCTTGAATCAAGATTTATACGTCTTTTGTATCTCGCTTTGTTTCTCATTCTTGAGGTTTTGCATATTTTCCTTTTTTTTTGCACTCCATCAAACACAATCGGTAAACTTTAACCACAAACGATTACCATTGAAGAGATCAAAATTATTTTAGCTTTAAACTGTGTGCTGCAAGACTGTTGCATGCAGGGCAATGGACTGGAATACAAACGTTATTTGAATATGCCGGTTGTCCGAACTAGTGATAACATCGAGTCCAAAAAGTCCAAACCGGTTCTTAAAAAAAAGAAAAAAATATATTTTTAAATTATTTTTTTAAGTTACAATTTACAATCAGCAGGTCAAAAAGTGCCTTTAAAAAGCATTCTTCAAAGTTCAAACAATGCGCGCGTCCTTGAACACCCATAGCCTATTGTGCAATCTGGAGTGGGATGGGCCTAGCATAGCTGAATAACTTCACAATCTGTGAGAAAAGAAGGTGCTGTTACGTAGTTACGTACAAAAAAGAAATACAATTTCGAATTTTTATCATCATTTATTTGTTACAAATTTTTAACATCACTTACTAAAAAAAAACTTTTTTTTTGTGGAACCGGTTTGAAAAGTCGGAACCGGTTTCCGGGTACCCGATGTCATCACTAGTCCGAACCCAAAGTCCCTAATTCTGGTCAAAACTTGGCATATTCTAAAACAAGACTCAAATCTCAATGCTTATCTTTCATCTTCTAGCAATTATCAACACAATTAGGCTCAGAATACAATGTACAGACAGAGCACTGTTTATTTGGAAAATATCTTAGTAGGCCTACATTTTATAACTACGGCAACCAATCACATTCTTTGAAATCCAAATAGCCCAGGCCTACTTGCTAAACGCAACATTATTGTTAATTGTAGCCTAAATAGGTTTACCTGCCCTTCTTACAGTTTATGTTTTGGGCTTTTGGCACAAGAACAAAGACACACCATTAAATGTTTAAAAAAATTAAAATTGCAATACCAATGCTTAACCAGTAAGCCCATTAAAAATGCCATGAGTTTTTGCTCTTTTTTAAATTTTTTATAGGCTGTCCTGTGGTAAAAAATAAAAATATGATATTACTAAAGCATTTTTTTTTTATCAATTGCAATGCAAAAGTTAACAGCTTGGTATTTGTATTTTGAACGAATAAATGCGTACTGTAGTCATCGTCTTTACAGTTACCAAGTGAGGATGAACTTGGAACACTATTCGGTGTATACTACGTAAACGTATGTAGCGATTACTGAAGCGAGTGTTGATATACCGAGTTGCAGACCACATTCACTGTATCCCTGTAACGCAGTCACCCAATAAAGAGATTTTTCCAAGTTTCCCAGACCGAAAACAATATTTTTCCTTAGGTATATTCATTCGTATCTTCAGAATTATGGACATTCTACATAAATTTGAAGTTTATAACGCATTTTCGGCCACTACCATTTTAACCCAACGTACAACATAAAAGCTTTTGAGAAAAGTAGGTAGTGTGATGAATAAAATCAGCTTTGGGCAGGAACATGATTAAACAATCGGTAGAATTTAGACCTGCTAATTGCTAATTGTCCATCTCGCTAACATCAGCTAGTATGTAGGGGAATATATCCCTCCCTGAAACTCCCAGACGATGACGACCTTGACAACACGAACGTGGCCACGACATGAGAACCCTACCCGTGGCTGGTTCTGACCAGCATGGGACTTTCCTCCCGATATCCCCTAGGCTAGAGTGGTGCTTTATGACTAACGGTTGACGCGCCCTTAATCCAAATAAACTAAAAAACTAAACCTTCACATTTCTATATTGAATTGTCCGTAATCCGAAGGTAGTTCCAAAAGGCAGATATATTATAAAATTAACAATTTCCCTGACTTTGAAGCTTGGAGTGACACAGTGACAAAGTAACATCTCTCGGCCCCGACACGATTGGAACGGTTTATTTATTTAACGTCTGTCCTGTTCAGTTTTAAACACTGATTTACAAAGGATGACAGTAAATAACATTTGAATTCTACCACAATACGTACCAATGCTATCACTAATAGGAGCAATCTTCCTTGGTTAACTTAAAAATAAATTCAGTATTACCTAATATTATGATTCAATGCCAATTCCCATTCTAATACAAAATACTATTTGTCCGTCCAGTGTCCACCTTAAAAAGTAGCCTACATAAAAGAAAAGTGCATACTGTCATCTTGGGGTGAGGGGGGGGTTAGAAAATTGTAGAAACACAGACGGAAACAAATGAGTGATAATCGGCTTGAACGTGGTTTAATAAAATGTAAGTCGTAAGGCGAAGGTCATGTGCTAAAGGAAACTACTATATATGTAGTTACCTGTAAAAATATTTGCTATTTTACTGTATGTTGTACTGTTCAGGCACACATCCAGAACACAAACATACACAATGTATTGCAGAGGTGTAGACGATTTCTGTGCTATTGTATTGTGTAACTGTCGACTTGATGATGCGTTGACTCAATCACACAAACAGCGAGTGATACAACGCAATAGCCCAGGACTCGTCTAGCGTGAAAGCCGACAATATCTCACCACTTTTGTATAGTTACGAGGTTACGCCACAACATATATCACAGATATCAAGATGCATTGTAATTTGTAAAGCATATATTCAATTGGATTGATCATGAGGTTTAATTTGTAGTGATTTGCTAAACAATAGAAATACAAACAAATGCAAACCAGGGTTGGCATATTACCCGACCTGAAAAAAACCTCTCTAGAAGCTTTTTCGGAAAAACCCCACCTGAAAAAACCCGGGTTTTTGCCAACCTGATGCAAACCAAATGGTAACGAGAGCTAAGCAACAGACAAGTATCCATGGAATACTTAGGCCTGCTGTCCGCAGAGACATAATTAGTACCTAGTACATGATTACTTAGTTTTAGAAGCCATTGCCACACATGACGGTGAAACATTTCAACGCAGTGCTTAAATCTACAACTTATAGGAATTAAGAATAATACTAATGTACAGCAAGATATCTGATATTTTACCAAGTAAAAACTTAATTCACAGAATGTTCGATTGTCCATTTAACATTACAGTAGTAATGGTGAAGTATACTTAACAGTTTTGAATTTACTATTAATTACTTACCAAGATAAAGTGCCATACACGTATTAATATTAGTAATCTACTCCAGTAGGTACATATTATCTTAAGAATCATTATTGCAGTAGGTATCAAACATTGTCAAAATGTATAGGCTATGTCGTAAGTATTTTCATAAAAACTTAACCAGTTTTATTGGAAATTTGTTATCAATTCCTTAGAATATGTAAATGGACGCTTTAAAAAAAGTTTCATTCAGATAACTAGATGGCCTATAAACTAAATAAATTACATCTCTAATGGGCCGTCAAACTGACCATCTAAGCTTAAGACACCTTGTTACAGCAGAAACTACACGATTTGATTAAATAATGTTTATAAACTACAGATTGAATGAAATTGAGTAGCATCACAACGTGACCGACTAACGTCGCCAACTATCGCGGTGGTGGCCGAACCGCTGTTTGTGTTTTTGCCCGTGAGACTTGTTATAGAACATTTTCCCCGAGTGACCGCCCCACCGGTATTGATCTTCCTGGTAACGCTGGAACTTGTTGAAATGAGGTTTATTATAATCATTATGCCTTTTAATTTTCTTTGACCTACCTCGGTCGATATCTTCGTCGTAACCGCGTTCATAATTTCGTTTTCTGTCTTCTCTTCTATCGCTGTCGACCGTTCGGTCCACGTGACTTTTACCGCCGGTCCAGCTGTTAACCCCACTTCCATACCCCTGGTGTGACATGCGTTGAAGGTAGGGGGCGGGATTCGAGTGTCCGTTATTCCATCGGGGGGGATTTGATTCGCCGTTGCGAGCGTTATGCGAGGTCTGTCCATTAAAGGGGGTGTTACTCTTTGCCGTAAGTTGTGTGACTGAAGCCTCTTTCCTCGGATGTGAATCAACTCCTCCTACGAAAGTCGAACTGTAATCATGACTAAACCCATTATTTTTTATCGAACCTGGATTTTCATTGGTCGACTCTCGACATGCGGGCTTCTCAGACTCGAATCTTTTATTTAGATAATCCTTGGCAGACGAATGACTGGATTCTGATGCCTCAGTATTGCCGAGCTTAGTGTGACCATTAGAGTGACTAAACTTCCCGTTAAGTGGAGTCTGGCTTTGGTGTTGTATGTCGTCACCATTACGAACTAAAGGTTTGCTGCTCTGGACTTCATCTTCACGAGACACATTTGCATGTTCTCTCCTGAAACAGTGAGACAAACATAATTAACATAACAGTGGATGTAGTTAACAGCTGTTAAGTTAGGTATACGAGGAAATCAATAGGCCCAAGTCAAAACTGGGAGATGTAGAATCAATTTTTACACATTTTGACATAGGTCTACAGAAGTAAAATTGTATCACTCGATAAAATAAATAATAATTTGTAGTTAAATATACACAAGCCTAGGAAGTAACAATATACTACTAGTTCTAGGCAACGAAATTAACAACAAATTATAATTATTTAAATGTAGTCCTAGACAAAAGTGGTGGTAATGGGATCCCAAGCATACAAAAACTTGTAAAAGTCTTGCACACTCAAAAGCATCGAGATCTATCAAGGACAGTTGGAAGTTGGAACCCTATTCAAAATCAATTTTAAATTTTAATAGTCAATTTGCAAGAAATATGAATCTATTTCCTTCCAAGTAGGCTTAGTTCCCACGATTCTGTAATCACAAACAGTTAAAAATAATGCATTTAATGATTAATCAAAAATAATTTTAAAAGGTGTATTGTTTTAACTGTGACGTAATGGGGCCCCAATATTAGCCAAGGTCTTCACTGTGCAGTATAAAATAATACAACAATATATTTTTGGAATAACAATGGCTTTGGATTACCCTGAGGAGCACTGTGGACCAGACAAGAGGGCTCGAATATATACTAATGTATAACAGTATAAGGCTCCTCGCGGTAGCCTTATATATTCGTGGCTGCTTACACCACCAGAGGCGCAAGTACGGTAACATCTTCGTGGAAAGACACAGACTACATTGTTTTGATCGCAGCCCTCTACATCTTCGGAGAGTTACAAACAAATTGCCAAGAGATTGTCCGGAGTGCCAACAGAAATGCTTTTAAAAAGTCTAGATGAATTTTTATTAAAAAACACATTTTAGTACCGGTACACCCTTAACGAAATGATTGAAGATTAACAAATCATTCGTTGGTGTACCGTGCTTAATCTGCATTACTATCTGCATTTTTTTACTGTTTTACCTGTATATCATTTGTATATATGTTATATAGCCTAGTTAGTATATTTTTATGACCAAGTTTGATAAGAATGTAATTACAGTCAAACCCCTATGGATCGTTCCCGGATCGTCCGTTTTCCCGCCATGATCGCTATATTTGAAAAGTTTTTGCAAAAGTCACATTTACACAATGTTAAAAATTCCCGCATCCACTGTTCCTCAATCGATCGTTTACCTCGCTGTATCGTTCAAAATGTTGTGTTTCTCAATGTTAAATAATTTACCCTAATGTATCGTTTTTGCCTTTGATGAACACCGACCGACGGACGGAGCACTTTCCTGCCAGACAATATGTCATTGACACCGAGTGCAATCTTTTGTAAGCAAGTTCACTTCCCTCTCTGCCTGCCTGCAGCTGCCTACGAGACCGGTTACCCCTCCCCTCCCACTCGCGCTGCCAGTGGCACGGCTCTCACTCTCTCCTCTCCTCTCTCGGCCGGCCTGCCAGCTCAGACACTACACATTCTCTCTCAGCAGTGCCGTGTATTTCTTACGCGAATGCGATAATAATAATTACAAGATCATTGTTTTTAATCAATGATGATGTCAATTGTCAATACAACACTTGTTTAACTGTAGCGCGAGTGTTATATGAGTTGAGTTGCCGTGTCTTATTCTCGGATATAACACTGCCGGCTGCCCCTACCAGCTAGCCGTGTACTGCAACATTTGAAGCTGAGACGATCTCGACCTTGGAGACCCGGACTATTCCCTAGGGACTTCAAGGATGCAGTTCAGTCGCCCGTGCAATTTTCTCTTGTCGCAAGCACGATTCGAAATCGTAGTAAATATCGTTCCCAGAGTCAATGAAGAGATACAGGGAAATGTGATCTTCATGCACGGAGCATTGATCGATATCAACGGAAAAATACTTAAATCTTCTTTAAACACAAGTACAGCGCGGCGACCGAGATAACAGATAACGTGACAATCCATTCACCAAGCACGTGCATGGTCAGCTGTGAGGTCTCGACCCGACAAGTAGATTCTTGCGCCGCCGATTCCCGCGGCTGTCTCTCTCGCACTCATAGCTTACACGCCATCACACCCGCGCATGAACCAACACTTGTCTATCATTGTTGTTGATTTTTATTTTTTACCTCATTAAGACAAGCTTTTTATTTTCTTTACGTACAACAATTATTTTATAACTGTCTTCTGAAAGTCGTAATAGATACTTGATATACTAGGAAAACGCTTAAGTCCCGCCGCGTTGATGGATGAGCTTTTTAAAGGTTTTAGTTTGCGTGGGATATCTTTACTTTTGCAAGTGCTTTGTTTTGCTGCCTACGCATTCTAGGTGAATGTTGTCAAGTTTCTTTTGTTTCTTGTCAATTGGTATTATTTACCGTAAAAAACTTGCATTAAAAGCTTTATTTCTATGGATTCTGGCTAAATTTTTCCACTTTTTCTTTCAAAAGGTACTACATAACCATAACCTTAATGTCCATGTATAATATGAACGTTGTAGCCCCACCCGTTTGGTCAGAATTGGCCCAAATGGCACGAAAATATCGCACAAAAAATCAAAAAACTTATATTAAAAGCTTTATTTCTATAGATTCTGGCTAACTTTTTCAACTTTTTCTTTCAAAAGGTACTACATCACCATAACCTTATTGTACATGTATAATATGAACGTTGTAGCCCCTCCCGTTTGGTCAGAATCGGCCCAAATGGCACGAAAATATCGCACTAAAAATCGAAAAAAATCGTATAAGTACGATATTCATGAGAAATATTTCTTCGATTGTACCCAAAAACGTGGCAAGTCTAAGTTCAGAGAAAACGAAGGTCGTGTCAAATTTTCATCAAGATCGCATATGCCGTTTGCCCGGTAGAGAGCGAACAAACAGACGGAAAAACAAACAAAAAAAAAAAAAAAAAAAAAAAACAAAAAAACACATCGAGCTAAATTTTTTGGGGGGTCGGTGAAATTGAAGTCTTCGCTTCGCTCATCCAATTATTATCCAGATATTTTGAGTAGGCAATGAATTAGACTGAAAATTTTCAAAATTAATTTTTTTATTATATATATATAATATATATATATATATATATAATTTTATGTTATTGTACAAAATGTATTTCCTCCCAATAATATCATATGCATCCGTGACATGGACAATAGGAGGAAAGGAAGACAGCAGATTACAAGCAGCAGAGATGAAATTTTTAAGAAGTTCTGTAGCCTTAACAAAAATAGACAAGGTACGGAGCAAAACAATAAGAAACAAACTAGGAGTGGAAAGTTTACGAAATAAAATAGGAAAAGAAAGACTTCGATGGTATGGGCACGTACGAAGAATGAAACAAGATAGAATACCAAGAAGAGAATTTGAACACACATGGAGGGGAGTAAGAAGAGTTGGACGCCCAAGAGATAGATGGAGGGACCAAATAAAATGAAACATTGAAGAAAGAGGAAAATCATGGGAAAGAATTAATGAAGAAAGACTCTGGGAGGATAGAAAGAAATGGAGAGAACTGGTGGAAATGCCTGTCATAGAAGACATCGAAGTAGATGAGGAGGTGTTGAGCCTGGCTAGCAAACACTGAAAGTCCACAGCCCGAGAAATTGGTGATACGTCACCCCCCGACCTGACTTATGTTGGAACCGGGTGTTTGATTATTATTTATTATTATTATTATTATTATTATTATTATTATTATTATTATAATTTTTTTGTTATTTTACTCAATTTTAGGCATATTACATTGTTTTATTGGTTTTCCCGTTTTGACCGTTTTCCTCACTGCATCGTTTTTTTGTAAGCTACCCTGAAAAACGATACATAGGGGTTTTACTATATATAAATGTACCTAATTATGAAATGCTTGATAAATACCTAATAAGTAAAACAATATAAAAACACAGACATTAGAGAAATGCTGGGCAAGTTAGGTGACATCTATGAAACAAAAGGTGAAAGAAAGGATGCCCAAGAGAATGAGAAGAAGATGGGGGAGGCCAAGAAAGAGATGGAAGGATACCATAATAGGAGACCAACGCAACAGGAGAGCTGAAAAAATGTGCAATGTTAATAACGCTACGTGCTTAAAAAGAACAGGCCTACTATGGCACTAGAACAAAACCAAATACATAGGAACTTACTTCATTTTTGCTTTCTTCTCCTTGCCCTGTCTTATCTCTCCATTCTCGGTGATTGTGCCGTCTTCGGCCTCATTAGTCTCGGCGTCAGACACGGCCCAGTCGGCACCAGACGCGTCGGTTACGTGCCAACTTTTGTTAACGGACGTGTCTCCACTTTTTGTATTCCCATTCATACTCTTGGTGGGCGAGTGTCCATTTGTACTGGTTGCCGTTGTTGGACCCTGCGAGAGACTACCATTCCCGTTGACGGCCTTGCGCTTTTTAAGCTGTTCGGTAGCAGGTAGTGGGTTCTCGTTATCGGAGTCTTCGGAGTCGTAGGGTACCAACTCGTTTGCTTTCGGAAGGAAAGAGGCCACCCGATCGCGATTGTTCGGTGGGGGTAGAGTAACCGCGGTGGAGGTCGCCCTGTAGTTTCCTGAGCTCGTTGGGTTAAACAGGTGATTAGATGACATAGGGGAAGAGTTTGTTTTTTGATACGCAGTAACGACTGCTGGCTTGGGGCCCGATAGAATCAATGACGGAGAGTGTTTATTGCTTTGCGAGGGGTTAAACATAGGTCTGAAAGGGGTAGACGTGCTGGGCCCATAGTTGACGGACGGAGACACCTTACCAAGCGTGACTTTCTGCACGTTCTGGCTAGAGTTTATGGGTATTTCTCGCTCCAGTTCGTAGATTATGACGTACGCATTCGAATCAGGCAGGGACTGAGCCGAGACCGGTCTCACGTTTGTGTCGTCGAAGTGGTACAACTGCCCGGTGGCGGTCCGGGCGACAGCCGTGTAATGGCCGCAGCCGATCGAGCTGCCCAGGTGGTTCACCATGGCAACGAACCGGTACCAGAAGGGGCCCCGGCCCGCGACCGGGGAGTCGGGGCACATAAACCGGGCCAAGTCCACACGCTGGGGGATGGAAACCTGCTTGCTCAGTTTCTGTTGCATCACACTGAAACGTTTCAACTGCGCACAAAGTACCCGAGGCGGCTTCTCGATGGAGAACTTCTTGGTAGCGTTGACCTTCTTCTTGCAACTGCTGCACAGGTAGGCACCTTCGTCGAGGCGCTCCCGACTAAAGTACGAGGTTAGGGCGTCGTCCAAGCTAGAGGCACGACGAATGTCCAACAGGAGGTCTTGAAAGTGTTGAAACGTGGTGGAGACGCTGGCACACGAGAGACATTTCACTGCAAAGTAGAACTTGTATTAGGGTTCTTACTGTACTAGCTGGATCATTGGTTCCCAACCAGGGTGCCACAAAATCCTTGTACATTTAAGTTAAAACAAGTAGTTTATGAAATATAAAAATAAAAATACAGAAAATAATTAATTTTACACCAAGAAAATTAAATTAGATATATTTACCGACTCATTACAACAGGTAATTTTATTCAAATGGTCCCAATTGAAAAGTGGATATTGCGTAATCGCGCAGCAACGATGCTGATCTCGATTCCAATAATTATAGCTGCCACCTCCCAAATTGGGCGATTGCCAATAGTGGATCAACTGAAGTGACGTGTGAAAACAAATGTTCAAAACTATTGGATAAATTAGTTAGAAGGAAGCACATATTTACTGGATATCTAGGAAGAAAAATAATTGAAGAATCAAGCTTTTGGCATAGGGAAAAAAAAAATTAGTTAAAAGCGCGAGCAGTGATAGGCCTACTATTAAGAAATCTGTGTAAACACGGTTGTATGACGGCAGCTACTTAGCATGGTGCGGTGATGAAAGGCCTAGCCATGAGTGCATTGTCTGTGGTGAAGAATTAGCAAATCAAGCTAAGGTTCCAAATCCTCGCAAATTAAAAGACTTTTATCCACTAAACAATTGACACTAAAATGCTGTTTTTTCAACATTTTGTTTACCAGACCTGCTAAATTTACTACTTGGTTGAAGGGGGTGTCGCAAAATTATTAAATGTAGCAATTGGGGTAGGCCTACCTCGAGTTGGGACCACCGAGTTAGATAAATAAATACACTAGTGAGGTAACCCAGGAACTCACCCTACTCAGACAAGAGACTTCCTTTGGGTAATTATTAAGTTCCAACACAAAACTCTTTGATATAATATCTAGGCTTCAGCCACTATTTTACAAATCCATTTTATATATAACAACTTCCTACTTGCAGCTGTGCAGATGCCTCAGTTTCATCTTCTACATTTCTCAGTACCGGTACCACTGATTGCCAGTGCCAGAGTTGGTTTATATTATTTCATTGAAACAAAGTATAGCGTAGCTTAAAAACTTAGATTTTTAAACAATCACGTTCTGCCCTATCAGTTTTATTTTCACACATTACTATTCATGCTTGTTATAATGAAGTTGCATGCATATTGGTTGTTTGTGTATGCATGAGAACTTACACTTACATACATAGGCCTACATTATACATAGTAGTAGGGTTGCCGTTCGATACGAATTTCAGTATCGATAATCGGACCAGTTAAATCGATTATCGATTGCGATAATCGTTTTTTAAAAATATCGATCGATAATCGATAATCGAATCAAAATTAGGCCTAAACTTGCTCGTATACCGACGCGGACCGTGGACCTTTTGCGAGTGCATCCTTTTGTTCCTTCTATTTGCTCAGAACAGGGTTTTTCCACACTCTTAAAGTCTTTCACGAGCTCCCCCTCCCCCCCCACGCCTGGCCGGCGCGAGGAGAGCGAGCTAAGTGGAGTAGACAGACCGCGCTATGCTACCCGGCTTGAGTGTTGTCTTTGTGAAGGTCGTTCTTCTTAGAAATCGTGGTTCTGTGAAGTTTCATTTCTGCTTTTGTTGAGATTGTCGTTCATTCATTTACGAGATATTATCAGTTTAACTATTCCATGCTCCGATATTTATTACGTGACGAGATGAATATTGTTAGACATTAGTTTGGAAGACGACGTAATATTGGTGTGAGAGAACTGATAAGATAATATTATCGTAGCACTACGGAAAGAAGAAAAGCGATTACGAGTTGGCGTGGAATGGGGAGGAATGCATCGATAAAATACTTGTTGACCTTGCTTGGCCGTGACGCGCCGAGGTTGTGCAATCAGCGCCTGATCGGCGCGGGAATGCAGTCGCCTACCGCCCGAGCCGAGCCGGCCCGTAACACACACGCGTCATGCTGGTGGCCTATATTGCACAGTGCAGGCGCTTCGTACCTCACGCCTTACGAGTGTTGTAGATCTCGCAGTGGCCGCATTTTTCACGGAATAAAGCGATTAATGTCTTGGCTGGTACTATTTTATGAAGTTCTGCAGAGCGGGCGGTAAATTACCAAATTTCGGGCGGGCGAGCTATTCGATTATCGAAATATCGATAATCGATTCTGGAAGACTGAATCGATTATCGATCGTTTCGGGAAATAATCGTATCGATCGATATATCGATTATCAAACGACAACCCTACATAGTAGGTAGGAGGCCTACACTTGCGCTGCAGAGAAGCAGCTGAAATATTGTGTTGGTTTGTATTAATAATTTTAATGTTGAATGACATTGATTTGTCAAATTTTTAAAAACTCTGACATGAAGAATATTAAACAAGTGCTCACGGGTATAGGATCAACAAGAATTGTAAGCAAAGTTTTATTAAATAGATTGTCACAAAGAACAGTCAAACATGTGTATTGAAATCTCTCTTGGTGGAGGTACCAAGTACACAAAAATAAACCTTTTAAAAAGGATCTGTCCCCCAGATCTTAAATGTGACCTTTAAACTAAAATGTGTCATCCTTGTTGACGGGCAACGGCAACAAACAAAACGCCTGCCAATCGGGGACGTGATCTGTTTTTATTTATAGTGAGCCGCGACAGACATACGGTAGGCCCTACAGACAGAAAAGTGATGCAGATAGGGAAGCTCCCTCATTTACTGTACCTGCTTAGTGGTACTTTCAAATGTAGAAGGCAGGAATTTAAACGCTAGGCCTATCTACACATCCATGTAGGCTAAAGTAGAAATTAATTTTATGAACATTTGGAAAATGTTACTAAGTTAATTTTTACCATTCTATGGACTGATATAGTGCCCTAGATGTTGTGTTACATGGATGGATGAACATAATTTGTCATTTGTATTTTTATACTGAATCAATTGGTACAAAAACACCTCCCGAGCTTTCGCTCATATGTTTTGAAGGCAGGAAGGATGAACATTGATGAATAATAATTAATAAGCCCTACACAGAAGAAAACAAAAGATAGGCCTACCTTTTGTGCTCCATCTCAGTTTGCAACGGATAAAACAGCAAAACTTCATGCCTACCTTCAGTTCGCATGTAGCCGCCAAAAATGTGGTTTAGAGGTGTTGTTTCTTTTGTGTAGTTATCAAGCCTGGAACAAAAGTCCACAATACATTAATTACCAGTACAGTGATGCTCAGTCACAAAGAAGAGAGGGGAGAACACTGTGTAATGTGGCGTCCTCAACAAACATCTTTCGGAACCTCAAAAAAGATTTTGCCGTGTTTTTCTGTTCAAAATGTTTTTCGTTTTAGTTTACATGTTAGACCATTGAAAATTATCAATAACCTTCAAGGCGGATAGAACTATGCTACAACATTAACACATTTTTCATAGTTGTTTTGTGAACTGAGGAAATCTAAAAAACACGCGCTCGAGTTCTGTTGAATGTGTGACGAATACTCTTATTAACTTAACCCCGGTCGCGATGGATTTTGTAATTTCTGAGTTGTATTGTAGGCCTAGGTATCTTCATCCTCTGCTAATGACTAATTAGTCAGTGGCAGGTTTCTTCCTCCCTTTCCATTCCTCTGTTTAAGTTAAATATTTAACTTAAACTTAAACAAATAGCCCAAGTATAGATTAGTTTTAGAAGGAAAACAGACATAGGCCCTAATATCATTATTTTATTTTTTAGGTGTGAGTAGTTGGCCTAAGTAGGCTATCTTCAAATAAGCCTTTGTAACTTTTTATAATATGTAGGCTACATAGGCCTACCACATTCATGATCAAAGGTAATTCATATATTCTCTGCTCATTGATCTGCTCAAATGAGACCATTAGGCATTCAAAGTTTTCTGCAGTACCTACTCTTTAGTTATTACTTATTAGTTAAGAGGATGGGATAGTCGCAAAATTACAGGATTTTCGTGATATCTTGAGAACGATGCAAAAATCTAAAAACTGATTCTAGACCGAATTGTGGTTTTGTTAGAACAATAGGTCTATAATGCAAGAAAAAATATTCAAATATAATAATCGGTGCGGTTTGTATTTAAGATATGCATTTACTTAATTAAAAATCTAATAAAAAACTTAATTACCATCACATTACAATATTTTTTCGTACAGGCTATAGTTCTCACAAAACCACATATCGGTCTAGAATCAGTTTTTAGATGTTTTGCATCGTTCTCGAAATATCACGAAAAAACTGTAATTTCACGTGGTTTTAATTTCGCGACTATTTCATCCTCTTAAGTACCGTAGTGTAATATTGTGTATGATGCCTTATTAAATATCTACTTGTATTTATTTATAAACAGCAAATAAACAATAACAAATAAGTTAAATTAACAAATAAAATGTGGAACGTACTTGTGTCCCTTGAAGCGAGTAAGAAAGCACTTCTCCATGCTCTCGATAAGGTAACGCATGAACTCGTGAGCGTCTTCCTGACATCCGTGGTTCATGTGTTTGCAAATCACTGGAACACAACAAGGTTAGGTTAGGGTAGATGTCATAGTGTAGCAACATTCGGATACGGCCGAGACCAGATATTCTGGGAATCGGATTACTTGTATCTGATTCAGTATTAGTAGTTTTAGGGCGCTTTAACAGCTAAGATTATTTGCGTATTTCTTATCTAGGCCAACACAATGCATTTGAAGGTCGTCGTGACCTGCAACTATTTGGGTTCTGTTCGCACGTCGGCACCAGCTAGAGGGGGGGGAGGAGATAGTGGATGCATCCATGGTTTTAAGTTTATTTCGTTTAAAGGTTCGTTTGTTAGATCATTACATGGGCCACTGTTGACTCAGAGGTGATTCGGGGACGACATACCAATGCTGGACAGATTCAGCCACAGGCATACCGCATCTTCACCAAAATTCACTTGTTTTTGGTCAGTGACATTTAGTAACTAACTTAGAAGAACAGTCCTAGGCCTATTGGTCGTAGAACACTACACTGAAAATAACGAAGCAGAGCGATCTCTCCGCCATAGCCTACATCAAACTGTAGGCCTGCTATAGGCATACTTACTTGAGAGCCTTGGAGCCAGATTCAAATGCAAAGCAATCACAAAGTATTGAAAAGGGCCACACAAGTGGCCTGAATGCAAAGAGAGGGTTACCTATACCAGTTCAACTTACATTTTAATTTTTGGGTGATGTGATATGGCTTTATGTAGTTGTAGTTGTTTGTATGAGAAGCTTTCAAGGTCTTTGCCATAGCACATATAATGCACTCACCATGGATCATGCCATCTGAAACAGAAATTAATAATTAGGACTTTAGGAGCCAACAAGTTTTGTTATGTAACAAAGCATGTCGCAGACATGAAAGGATGGAGGTTTAGTAGGCCTATGTTTAACGACAATAATGACTTAAGCAAAGATCAAGCAGAGATTGCAAGGAAATTGTCATAGCCTAGCTAAAAAGAGCTTACCAATTTATAATCTGATCAAATTTAAGTTAGATTATTTGTTACCTATATTGAATATTGATTGAGGACAATCGTTATTCGTTACGGCAGGATAGCAGAGTGTTGGAAATAAGATACCTAAGCTAGTGTTCTAGCCCTACCTAAATCTATTTTTTTGGGATTGGTAAGATTAGAGGGTCACGGGAAAGAGAAAGGCGGAAAGGAAGAGAAACAAGGTACATAGTAGGGAATAGGAGCAGGCGAGTCGGAGTGATGAGAGAAGTTTAATCTGTGTGGTACTAATAAGACCTCGAGTACGGTAGGAGCAAGTTGTAAGTTGTGTTGTGTCGTAATGAGTAAGTGGATAGGTGGACCTAAAGAGTGGATTTACCTAGTGCTGTCGTGTGAGATTCGAAGTAGGCCTATAGGCCTAGTGTGTAGGGGTTGTGTGGCCTATAGGCCGAGGACAAGAACCTTGTGTAAAATGTGAAGTATTTTTCTTAATTAGGTACCGGTACTCAATACACGTATTACTCTACTATACAAACAAAACTTTTTATAAGTGTAGATTAAAGTAGGCCTATACTCTACAACAGCCCGGGAACGAGGCCATGCAAGGGTAAAATCGGCAATGATTTAACATTGGCCGGCAACAATACCTAACGGAAAGCTATTGCCAAGCTATTGTAGAGCAGCCCTTAGTCCTCTCCTAGGCCTTCTCACTCAGACTACAACCTAGCCTAGGCCTACATGTTGTGTGGAGGTTGATCCACGGACCCTAGGTTAGACCTATCACATGGCAAGTGTAATGCGCGAAGCGCCATTGGTTGTAAAACGGGTTGAGAGTGTTATGTAGCCTACCTATTACATCACATCTCTCACATTTTGTACACCAATTGTACTAACTTAGGGCCTAAGAAGTAAAACAATCAAGCCTAATTACACCCCCACGCCCTCCCCAACACATAGGCCTCGCCTCTGCTTTGGCAGCCTTCTTTGTTTCTGGTTCACAACACATTTCGAGGTGAAGGCCTATACATTCTTGCAGCCCTTAAATTATGTTATACGTACTGGTTTGGGTGCACTTGCTAAGATGAGCGGAATCACTGAAAAGCCAATTTGCTAGAGCTGGAACATGGAACAGGGCTTGAAGTGTTGCATTCAAGTAGCACGTGTTTCCGACGTTTATAAGTCCCGCTCCCACAGGAACGGTGTTGGTACGCCAACCCAACTGGATGCTTTCAGCTGGAAATAGATGCATGGTGGGCGTCGGCAATACGGTATCCGATTTAAGTTTCGTACTATTCATTGTCGTTTCAGTGAAATCAGCTGTTGGGAGTTCTGGTCCTATGAATGGTTTATTAGTGAGGTTATCGTTCGTTTTACTTTTGAGCAATATGTATTTGTTTTTTAAATTATCCAAAATTTTAGACTGGTAGTTAGCAGCTTGTTCATAATTGATCTTAGTTGAAAGAACACGTGAAGATGCTGCAGCCAACCGTTTGTCAATATTGTCGTTATGCTCATCGTTAGCCGAAAGTGACAGTCGGAGAGCCGCACTCACAGGATCTCCACCTGATGCTGGCATTCTGTAATCTTCTTTTACATTTAACGTTTGAATCAATAAGCAATTAGCACACACTATTATAAATGATTGTATACGAACTCGTCACTACTAGGCTACGCACGAGTAATTGAAATACAATCCGTTCCAAGGCTATTAAGCCATTAATGTCCAGCCTAGCCTAGGCCTAGGCGTTCGCGTTAGCCTACTTACACAGAACCATGCTTAAGTTTCGGTTTCGCTCACTGTTTTGGAAATAATCGGTACTTCGATTAACTACCAAAGTTAAATCATTCAAATAGATTATATTAATAACCACATCGGCACATAAAATGGAGAAGATAACATCAAAACCAACAAAATACAGATTTCCGCCGGTTTACAGCACATGGAGCACGAAACGAAGGCCACCGAAGCACTTTTTCCCTTGATTTTATAACATTTTCATGATGCTCAATACAATTCCTTTACAAGTTTGTCATAGTTGCAATTTCCTCCGCTAACAGCGGCCTGTGCGAACTTGGAATAAGTTATAATTAAAGAGTGGCTGACACCGCCATGTTTTTTCGAAGTTAAAATGCTTTGGCAAAATTATGGCGGCCATTTATAATTGTACGGCCACTCTTGGGAATTAACTTATTCATGCTCTCAAACTAGTTGCTGCTGCTGCACTCTGGCAACAGAATGTGTTTACACATACCAAACATAAGTTGGGATGACGTTTCTCATAATATTTCATTGGCTATACACGAACAGGAAAATCGAATCATTTCAACTAAAGAGTCAAGTAAGATACAATAGTGTTTATCTCCAAAATTCTATAGAAGCACATATTCATTGGTAAATATATTATTTTATAACATTATTATTTAATATTTAGGCGTGTTACTAAAAATGTGTAATTTTATTACTAGCATGACGATTAATTTGACTGTAACTGTGCTTGTTTTTGACATGAATGGCCTGGATTTCTGATTGGTGTAGACTGCTAGTGTTGATAGTTGTTGACCAATGAGAGTGTAGATATACAACTTTTCTACCATCTGTTTGTGCATCTGTTTAATGTCACGTGCGATTGTGACATTTGGAAATAAAAACTAACTAAATTTTAAGCACAAGTGAAGAGTTAGACCTAACCTGTACCTATGTTTTAGGTGAGTTCAAACGTGTTATTTAATACCTTAAAGCCATTGATTAGGCGTAGGCTAGGACTAGGGCCTAGACTATTTCCAAGCCTTGTAGGCCGCACGTAGGCCTAGGCCTAGGCCCTAGTAGGCCTATGTAGTAAAGTAATGTAGTATTGCCAACAATTGTTTTAAGGTTATGGTTTCGCATACACGAAAGCTTGCAATGTAGGTTGTATTTATTTATTTCAATTTGGCATCTACAACAACAATTTCAAGATGAAACAGTAGCCTAGGCCCTAATGGTTAGTATTGTGATCTTGCACACCAATTTAATGAAAAGTTTGTAGAACCACCATCATTTGTAACCATCAAGTCTATTAAACCGAAGTGTCTATACGTCCGAGGGGTCGGACGGGCAAGCAACCACAGGCTGTACGCCCGTCGAGCTTGTGGGTGGACGTAATTAAGTTCTCTGTGTACTACTTTCGTTAGGTTAGTCGAACTTTCCGCCTAGTTGTAGTACGCCGCGCTAGTTCTAGGATATAATCGATAAGAGCGCATCCGAAATCCTTAAGTTATGCGCTCCTTGGCCGTCCGCCGTCGGAGTATAGCACAAACTCAGCTGTACGCCCGACATCCCGTCGGACGTATAGACGTGGCCCTATTAAACTATTAAGCTTTGTGCATTACCCTTACCCCTATACGCACCATGTAAGTCCCAGTAGGCGTAATCCAAACTTCCTTCCTATCAAGCCCTAAATTCAATATTGCTGCAGGTATTGAATCGTAGTCCCTAAAACCTGGAAGATATTACTTGTGGGGCCTACAGCTCTTCATGTAATTAATACTTAGCTAAATTGCAATCATCACCTTCAGGAATTGTATGGCTACGATATCGATCCTGATTGGCACATTTGTGTTCTGGGGCTTTACCTTAACGTCCTGACTCCTTTCTTCCCTCTTCAGGAAAATGTCGAGACCCAAGACGCTTATAAACGACATATCTCATGCCGTCGACGACTCAATAGCCGGACTGGCCATGGCAAACCGTGGCCTTGTGATATTAGAAGGACAAAAGATCATAATGAGAAGAGACCATAAGAAAATGAATGGCAAAGTTAAGCTCATATCTGGTGGAGGTGCGGGTCACGAACCAGCTCATGGAGGCTACGTAGGTCCTGGGATGTTGACTGCTGCAGTAAGCGGAGAAATTTTCTGCTCTCCTCCATCCTCCACGGTGCTGAGAGTTATTCGAGAGCTAGGTATCGGTCACCCTGAGGGAATACTGCTTATTGTGAAGAACTATACGGGAGACAGGCTGAATTTCGGTGTTGCAATGGAAAGAGCTCGCAACGAAGACATTAAAGTGAAGATGCTCGTTGTAGGAGAGGATTGCTCGCTCCCAGATCCGGCCAAGACCACCGGTCGGCGTGGTCTTGCCGGGGTCGTTTTGGTGCACAAAATGGCGGGCGCCATGGCAGAGCAAGGTCGAAACTTGGACGACATATTCAGCGTGTGCCGTTCGGCTACGATGACCGACATGGCTACGATAACTATTGGCTTACATCCAACGTATATACCGGGAGGTTCGATTATGAGCGTGAACCGGCTAGCAGACAACGAGTTGGAACTTGGACTGGGTATTCACAATGAGCATGGAGTCCACAAAGTCCCAATGGGCACTACTGCAGAAGTAGTACAAACAATGCTGAAACACATGTGGAATCCAGTCTCGAAGACAAAGATAACTATCGATGATTCATGTCCCATCACTCTTCTGATCAACAACCTCGGTGGCTGTTCAAAGCTAGAAGAGCAGATTTTTGCAATGGAGACAATTAAGCAGTTTAGAAATGAAGGATACACTATATCGCGTGTTTACTGTGGAACATTCTTAACCTCTCTCGATTCTGCCGGTTTCTCGATCACTGCATTTAAGATGAGCGACCCGGATATCGCTAAGTATTTGGACGCCCCCACATCCGCCACGGCGTGGCCACGCACGATGTGCGCCGGCTGTATCGGCATGAAGAGTCTAACGGATTCCCAACTCCCTTTGTACGAAACAGGGCAGTGCGTCCACGTAGAAGACGATGTTGAACGGTACAAGAGTTCCGTAGTCGGACCGAAGTTATCGGGCCAAACCGGGCGCGGCCTGATGCAAGTTATAACGTTTGCTTGCGAAGCGGTTGTTGCAGTAGAGAAACAGCTCAATATTCTGGACGAGGAGTCCGGAGACGGGGATTGTGGTTCCACCTTGAAGCGGGGAGCCGAGGCGGTGTTGCGGACCATCAAGGAAGGCCACATGAATGAAACCCGTCCGTTTGCCGTCTTGGAACACATAAGCACACTTTGCGAGGGCTCGATGGGAGGAACGTCCGGAGCTCTCTACAGCATTTTCTTTGCAGCGTCTGCGAAACCATTTGCTAAGGTGGATGATACATCTCTCGTAGACGTCGGTTTGTGGCTTGCCGCCCTCCATGCCGGTAACGAAGCCATCAAACGGTACGGCCTGTCGAAGGTTGGAGATCGCACAATGCTCGACGCATTGAATGCAGCAGAGGAGGCCGTTTCCGACTCTATCAATCTTACTCCCAATGATCAAAAGGGAGCCTTAGCCAAGGCAGCGGCTGCGGCATCAAAAGCGGCTCAAAACACTATAAAAATGACGGCAAAAATAGGCCGGGCAAGCTACATCCGTAACCAAACTTTCACACAACCCGATGCAGGTGCCTATGCTGTTAGTATCTGGATGAAGGCCTTAGATGAAGCAGTGAAGCTTACTTTCTAAATAAAAGGCTGTATATCCTTGTAAAGGCCTATTTTTTTAATTTTGTCCCAATACATGTACATTGCACATTACAAAATTGTACGTTAGCCTCAACCCTTCTGTTTGGCCTAATATTCTTGACGAAATGTATAAGATCTGTGAATTTTTGAACTATTGAGCAAATAGGCCCTAGCAGATGCTGATAGTGTCTATTGCATGCTTTATAAAAGATTTTTAATTAATATTTTATGTGCTGCATGGTTAAAAAAAATTAGGTTGTATTGCTTGCTTTGTTTTGATGTTTCTGAAATGCAATTAAGAATGTGTTGTAATTGTTACCAATTTAATGATTAAAATAATTGTACAACATTAAAGTCAATTTTATTTTATTTCTTCTATTATTTTTATTGAGCGAGCGAAGCGAACGTCTCCACTTGACTCTTAGGCTCGAATGTCTGTTTTTTTTTTTTTTCTGTTACTGCTTTGGTACAGGTCGCACCGTTTCTCTGATCGACCTGAAATTTTGCACACATGTACCTACATACCACCTAGGCGGGTTGCTGTATAGTTTTTGAACAAAATCCGATCGTTGGTTATAAAAAATAAAAAATAAAAAAAATAAAAAAAAATGTTCCGATCGTTATGAAATTTTGCAGGGTCAATAAGTACAACATTCTCTCCTATTTTACAAATTTTCAGCTAAATCGGTCAAGACCTTAAAGACTTATTGGTATGTAACATTATGGGAATGTCGTACTCGGGTCGTGTTGCACGTACCGGTGCTCGCTCAACAACGCAACGGGACTTTAGCGTTTTCCTAGTTATTAAATCCGATGTTAAGTTGAGCTATATTCATAGATGAGCCTCTCTGTTAGAACCTTTGATTTTCAGTGGGGGACATGATAGGCCTATAAATGATTATGATGTGCCTTGTTGTGGCTCCAAGTCCACATTTGCCTGCATTATTTAAACTGGAGTTAGAGCTGAGAATGGAGATTGGAGACCACAATAAATTAGATGGTGGAATCGTGAAATACATATTACGGTTAGAGATTAGATGATTTCTGAAGGCTATGCAGCTTTGAGGAATCTTCAATAAAATCCTCGCAATCAACATGATTATGTCTATAGAAGGCGCCACAACATATTTTGCCAACCCAGGGCGGCTGACGTCATATGAAACTCCCTATACGTCGTACACTCGGCACAGCCTAGTGTAGCGCTCAGTTTGCACTCGGCTGCCGACTACCAGCACGTGACATCGCAACCTATCAATCATGGTTGTGGCCGATCCTTTGCGCATTTCAAATCTACGCTACAAAATATAGTATTTTGAGTGGAAGATCAACTTGATTTTAGACCTACCTACCTATTTAAAAAAAAAAGGTATAGGCTAGATATTCAAGTACATGTTGTCTATTTGATCATTTTCAATGTCAGTTATCAAAATATTTTTGAATACCTACTGAATATATATATTAAATACCGGTACATTTACATTTATAATAATATGAATATGTAGGCGGCTGTATGCTAGGCCCTACTTTTTAGTATTTTGGGATTTTTTTTTCTTATTATCAACCTTACCACCAAACATAGGTACCTAGTTGTATCAGGGGGATTCAGAGCCTACTTGTAAGATATGTTTTTCAGTTGTAAATCAATCAATCAAACAATAATATTGATTATTGAGTGCATCCCTTTAAAATCATGTTTGTGGTGAAGAGGTGACATGTTGGGAAATTAGCAGATAGTACCAAATTAACTTTACTATTTAATTCATGTTCTGTACCAGAACTCTCATCAACCATGAATGCAGTCATCTCTCTTTGCCACTTCTGCGAGCTTCACGGTCCAAGCGTTCTCCTGAGCACGCAGACGTTCCACGACACCTGTAGCCCGCCCGCCAGCAACGTCGGCAAACAACCCCAAAAGACATTCTACGGGAACGCTAAGAGTCTCGCCTGTAAAGTGAGACAGGTGACGTGCGAGGCGTGCCATTCTCTGTCCCCTTCTCACACAGGGTACATTAGCAACGACCATGAAGGGCGCATCAGCTATCTAACCACCGAGCAAGCGATGCAGAGTGACGTCGCCGTCCTAGTCCATCAGGCTTGCATTAGGAGTCTTAGCTGTGAGGTAGGCCTATGCACGTTCTACATGATGTTGATAATATGCACTACAGACAACGACAAAGGTGCTATACAAATATATTTAATCTAGATTTTTATTTTTTACTGAATGCATTTCAACAGCTTTCTCCGATATGAATTCTTTAATAGTGACACAGTTGTACTACATAAATAATATTGTTGTTTGAAGTAACTTTTGATTCTGCACGTCCGGGGTGGACCGTGCCCAACTGTTGAACGGTATTCCTTTTAAATCCGATCTAGTGGTGTAGTTTGCAGCCTAATTAAGTCCTCGCGTTAACAGTTATGGAACGAGTGGGTAACTTAAATTGAATTTATTATTTATTAAGCGAGCGAAGCGGGTTTCATTTGACTCTGCGGAAATTAGTCACTGTTTTTTTTTTTTTTTTTTTTTGTATTCTCCGATAACGTTCGAACGGAGGTCAGATCGAGTTGAATTGCATCCGCAGCTTTGTTCTCGATTGAAGCCATTAGTTGTGGCAAAATCGTTCAAAAGTAAAAAGTACTTAAGTTAAGAAAGTTTTTTTAACAACGGCGACAAATCTAGATAGCAAATCATTAGAATGTCCTCGGTCAAGAATATGTAATTTTATTTTGATCGTAAGTAGTTAGATGGAAATTACACTTATAACAAAAGTAACGTGCCATGGCAACGAAAAAGACTGCCGCAAGTCCTCACTTAATAACAGCTGGCACCTAGCAAGTTAATCAAAATACTTACGAGAAAGCAGTCTATTATTTGTCACCAAAGAGTTTAACAGCTTTCCCAAGGAGTCAAGGTCCATTCTAACGATGACGGTGGACTTTTGATTCCACACAGTCCAAGGTTGTTACCAAAGTGGGTTTACCAAATGACCTTGTGGCATAATTAAATTACATTATGGAAACGCAAACCCATAAATTTTTATTGTATAATGTGGGTTCTCAGCTAAGCAGATGTCTGAACTTATCAACGCGTCCAACTGAGCGTTTCCTAGTTTATTATAATTCTGGAATTTACCAATTTCCCCTCAAAAATCTCTTATCTTATCAAAGCAAACCAGTGAAACCACCATATTAATATGCCAGCAATCAGTTAGGGCTACCTCTTATTTTCACAATTACCAAATTTACAGCCTGCATAGACATGGGTTTTAATCTAGAAAACCATTAGTCAGGGAATTTGATAATCTTAAAAAGTAAGACACAATTAGTTATTTTAATGTAATACCTTACCTAATTAATTATATATCTATTTTATGTATTATACCTTTTTATTTCCACATGTTGCAGGTTTGTCCGGGCAAAGAAGGTCCGATATTCTTTGGCGATGAGGTTCGTGGGCACGTCCTAAGTCGGACATTCTTTCTCAAGGACGCGCAAGCTCGAGGCTTCCACCGCTGGTTCAGCATCACCGTTCTCATGCGTGACAAGATGTACCTACTAAACTCGTGGCCGTTTCTAGTTGAAAACATTGACAAGTTTGTCTTGGAACTACAAACCAAGGCGTCAGAGGTGCGGATATGTTTTAATTATTTTTCATGTGCACGGGATTCTAGTAGAACAATCTTATTCTTAGGTTTGTGTCGTTAATCAACACTAGGCCACTTCGCGAACGCTTTTAATAGTCACGTTGATGGATGAGCATGTAGAACCATCTCCCTGCATTCTTATGTTCAAATTAATTGTTATGCATAGTGCAATTTTCATGAGAAATATTTTCTTTGATTATACTTAAATTAAATAGCACATCAATGATTAATTAAAGGTTTTGAAGGTCCCCTGAAAATTTGATTAACTTTGGAGTAGCCCTTTGTCCAGTATAAAGCTAACAAGTGAACAAAAATTGTTCAAAAATTATAAAGTCGCAGAGGTATTATTTTTATGAGAAATGTTCCTTTGATTGGAATCAATTTTATAATGTATCTGTAACAAGGTTCTTAAAGAGGTTGCCTAAAAATGTCATCACAATTGGGTTAGCCGTTCGTCCAGTAAAGAATGAACAATCAGACAAAAAATTGATCTAAAATTGAAAATCCGAAGTGAATCTGAAAAATTTTGATATTGTTATTAATATTTTACACATGCCTTTCACACACACATACAATGCAAGTTTAAATGTGCTATTTGATTTATTTTTTAAATGAAATACAATTGAATGGGATTATCTTCTTCTTCTTTTCACATGCCCACAATTTGACATTATTCATGTCATCATGGGTTTTGTTTTCTAGTTAGACAGTATAGATAGGACTCCTGTTCACTCCAATCCATGCCTTGTCCCAATCAACCTTGATAAATGTACATTCTAAAAGATGTTTCCTGTCTTGTTTGCCAGCTCCACACATCCGACAGACACTAGATTGAAAAATTCCAAATTTTGAGGTGCTTTCCAAGCAAGTCATGTCCTGTTTGAAGCCGGAATTGAGCTGTTTCTATTCTTCTTCTGTAGCACTTACATTTACTAGGAAAACGCTTAAGTCCCGCCGCGTTGTTGGATGAGCGTTAATGGTGCATTGAGCTGCCATGTGTTATGCGAATTTTCTGTTGTTCTGTGGCAAAAGCATTACTAAGTTGTTTTTTTTAAATTAAATTAAATTTAATTAAATTAAAAATTAACCTAATTTTTTTTATTTTTTTTTTATTAATCGTAATTGTTAAAAAAATCGTAAAATTGCAATTTTTATAAGAATTAATTTCTCGATTGCGCTCAAATTTTACACTAATATATGCATTCATAAAATAAAGGTTCTGCGAAAAAATCATTACAATCGGATAAAGCATGTAGGTGTTCTAAGTCAAAGAATTGTTTAAAAAAAGAAAAAAACTGTAAAATTTCGTTTTTTTATGATAAATATTTTTTCAATTGCGCTCAAATGTCACAAAAATATCTTAGTTCATAAAATTAAGGTTTTTGTGAAAAAATGATTAAAATCGGATTAAGCATGTAGGTGATATAAGTCGAGAGAAATTTTTAAAAAATCGAAAAAATCGTAAAATTGCGATTTTCATGAGAAAAAAATTTCCGATTGCGCTCAAAAACGTGGCAGTTCTAAGTTTAGAGATTTCGAAGGCCTCCATAAAATTTCATCGCAATCGGAGTATCGGTTTAGCCGGAATCGTGTGAACAAACAGACAAAAATACAATAAAAAAGAAAAAAAAAAAACATTCCGGATTTTTTTCTCCAGTGTAGTGAAATGGAATCTTCGCTTCGCCCGCTACGCTCATCCAACCAGTCATCCTCATTTTAGTGGTTTATTCTGCCCCTTCTTTTACCATTCCTTAAGAACTTTGCATGTTGATGCATGCAGGTGAGATTTTAAGAGATTTATGTGACAGTTTTTTACTTGTTGCTTTTTGCTACCTTGTTAAGAGTAGGTAGTCGGCCTTCTCATTTGTACATATGCCACAGAGGGCCGATATCCATTGAAATAGAATATATATTATGCAAATTGTAAAACAAGTTATTAAAAAATAAATAGCATAAATAATAAATTAAGCATAAGAAATAAAGTTGAAGCGCGTGCGTTGTTCTCCAGGTCTATGATCGCGAGCAGGCGGAGCGACCTCAGCGCGCGCTTCGCCTGGAAGCGGCCGCCGCTTCAGAGCGGGTGTCTAACAAACACTCGCGGTCCCCTGCCGAGCTGACGGGGGACCCCGCTGTCTTCCCGCGGCTCCACCTGTGGTTCGCGTGGCTGCTTCGAGCGGGGGCCGAGCGACTCACCGAGAGGCTACCAGACGCCCTGCCTGCCGAGCTAGCTGTGCACTGCCACCGCACGCAAGGTGATTGCTTACACTACTAGACTGGTGCGAATACTTGTTGGTTAATATCTGATTTTAATTCTAGTGTCAGCTCTACATTTACAAAATTGCCTATTTTACCATCTCTCGAGGAAATAAGCAATAATTTATAATCTTAACTCAGTTCCAACTATGTCAGATTAAGTGGTGGTTTTCCATCATTACCTAGGGCATGAAACTGTAGTTACTAAGTTTGCCAAACTCAGTGTTTCTTCCTCCTTCCTCTCCACCAATTTACTCCACTCTCTTCTATCCTCCCATAGCTTTACTCTTGCCACATGCTCCCACACTTCATCTCGTTTTCGGGGAATTTTAAATGTATTCTTGAATTAATCTTCCCCATTTCTCTTTTGGCCTCCTACTTTTTCTTTTCCCCACCTCTGCCAATATATATTAAAAAAGAAACTGTTGCCAACATAGTCCAGTCAGGGGGCATACAGTTTATTAAAATTGGCTTGCCAGGCCTGTCATGTCCTCTTCTTCCATTTCATTTCAATAAACCATAACACTAATTGTTGTACGTGAAATTATTATTTTCAGAGACCGAAGAGGGTTTCACTCTAGTCTACGCATCGACGCCTACACCTTCCCCTTCGACCTCGACGCTCAAATCCGCCGGCACCGATTCTCCGAGCATCGCGAACATCCGCCAGCTGCGACGATTGCTGGGTGCGGAAACGTTCCTGTCGCTGGTCTACGGCCTCCTCGTGGGGCGACAAGTGGTCGTGCGCGGCCAGCCCGCGAGTCTGGTGCGGTCGGCCATCGAGTGTCTCGAGAGTCTGTTGCCGGCGACGTGTTGCAAGGCCGTCTACCGCTCGGAGGAATACCTGGACTGCGCGAGCTGCAACCTGTTGGGGGTCGAGACGAGAGTGGCTGTTCCCAGGCTCAGTTCGACCGTCTTGAGACTCGACGTTCTGTCGCCGGAGGATTGCGAATGTCCAGCGCTCCCTGATAGCTACCTCTACAAACTGACGTGGGGCAGCCAGCTACCACTAAAGTGTAAGTAAGCTTGGGCTGTTGTGTTTAGCGTGTTGTTTCACTGTCTTCAGTCTCTCATACATTGCACACACAATTATATTAACAGTCACTTACACACTCACTCAAACATCACCACACACATACATTCATGTTCATATTATTATTTATTTTTATAGCCCCTAGTCATCTTTATTATTGCATATAATAATGTATTATATTTATTTGTTATGTAATGTTTGGTAAATATCACTTGTGGAACATGAGTCCTGTTGTAATGTGGCTACAAATAAACAAATCATAGTTGTACACACTAAAACTTAAGAAGTGCTCAAATCAATGCTCAAATTTGTTATTTTAATTCACATTTTTGCATTTTTGGCGGTGTTTTTTTTTTGTGTTGCCAATTCATTCAAAGAAATGTCTACCATAGAAATTAGAAACTTTGTAGGTACAGTAGAAACTTTCAATCTGTACATGCACAGTAGGGGCTACATAGCTATTTACAATTTTTATTCAGACACACAACAAAAATAGGGTACACAAGTACAGGTTACACAAGTCAAAGTTAAACAAAGAGAATCAGTTAACACTTGTTAGTGACCTCTGCACTTGTCGAGTGATCAAGGCTCTGTTTAGCCAAAACAGTTTTGATGGTTTTTTCCATCTATTTATAAATGTATGAATATAATTTATCTACAAGTCACTGACCAGGAGATCGGTTTAATTCCCTATCCAATCCATCCACATTAACTTGCCGTTTGGCAAGTATTGTTCTTTAGAATTATTGTGTTTTAATTTTATTCTGCAGGGCCAACCATCTTGTATAAATTAGAAAAAGCATTGGACAATCCCAACCTGAGCGACAGTGTCTTGCAGTACCATATAGTGGCGTTGAAAGAAGAATGGTTCAAGTAAGTAAATGAAACTAGTAGGCCCTACTAACAAAACAATAAGGTTCTAAATAGTGATGACATCGGGTACCTGGAAACCGGTTCCAAACCGGTTCTATAGCGACCCGACTTTTCAAACTGGCTCCATTTTTTCAAATTCTATTATACAACAGTGAACTTCACGGACACGTTTTCCCTAAAAAATGGTAAGTCTACTCACCGTTTTTGTGCGGTCTATTTCCACGGAGCCAGCTATGTATCCTCCCTCGCCGATTATCAAGCAATCGAACGGCCTTGACGCTCGGGCTGCTACATGACACTTGACTGTCGGCAGTCGTACATAACAGAGCGGGCGCCAAAGCCAGCTCACTCCCGGCCGTACGGTCTCTTCCAAAAAACACGCATGTGTAAGGCTTGGCTGATACATTGAACAAAGATTGACCTTTAAAAACCGGTTCCGCCGTGGAGAAACCGGTTTGAACTTTTTGGACCCGATGTCAATACTAGTTTAAAAGACAAAAGTATTTGATATATTGGATTGAGAGTGCAATTAAAAAAAAATCCTAGTCATGGGGAAAGAGATAAAAAGTTATATTTGATGAAGGTTTGTTGATCAAATTATATTTTTCTTTACTACACTGTAATTGAAATGGATTTTTTTAATTTTTTTGGATTTGAGTTTGAAGAATTTATTTTCATCTTGTTGGGCTGCAAATGATGTCATTCATCCACATCTAAAATAATCTTTTTGTGAAAAATAAAGTGTGAAATATGAAATATGGTTGTATGGTTGCTTTCTAAAAACTGGCTAGGCCGACCTCCAATCTTGCTGATTTCATTGGCTTCTATTCGTCTACACAACACTACAAACATTTCCCCATCCAAGTGTATGTCTCTCATCTTTGACGTCTCTCCTCTTTACAGCATAGCGAAGGTGGTGAGGAGAGTGGAACAGACTGGATCAAACGTGGACGCTGGAGCGTTGAATACCCTCCTACAATCTCTGGGGGCCCAAGAACAGGACAAACTGCTGCTTCAGTTCTGGGCAACAGCTGCTACCGTCACCGGTTAACAATACAAATATATCAGCCGTGGCAAAACAAATGTGATAGTAGTGTACCTTTGTAAGAGATTAACCATAGACCTAATACAAGACTTGGGGCTGAATGCACAACGGTTGCTTACCGACCACAGCTACAGAGTGACCAAACTTTCAAACACGTTTATTATGGAACATGTGATCATGGATTTACAAGGCGCATGGATAAGCAAATCTTGGTTAATTCGTGTACTGCGAAACAAGCTTCGAAAAACAAAAACTCGGCAAACATTGTTAATTATCACAATTTTCGCCAGTTTACACAAATGTTTATATTTTGATGGGCCAAAATGGCCGACAATATTATTGTCGCTAAAAGTTTAGGCCTAAACCAGAAACGAGAATCACAGGTCCAGCAACGCAAGTTACTATTTTAAGTCCATGATGTGGGTGTGTTCGAATGTGGACATTCAGCAGCTGTGGTCGGTAAGGACTGTTGTGCATCCGGCCCTTAAAACTAGAGATAAGGAAGGATGTCTTATTTCAAAACAATATGGCACTGCCTTATTTGAGCAAGCGACTCCACTTGACTCTTATGGCTCGAATGTCTGTTTTTTTGTGTTTTTTTTTTTTCCTGTTACTGCTTCGGTACAGGTCGCACCGTTTCTCTGATCGACCGGAAATTTTGCACACATGTACATACCACCTATGCAGGTTGCTGTATAGTTTTGTGGCAAAATCGTTCAAAAAGTTAAAAAGTTACATTAAAGTTAATCGAATTTTTTTTTTCAAACTAAACGGCGACAAAAACTACAGTAACCAAATCATTTAGAATGTACGTCCGGTCACGAATATGTTAATTTTATTTTGATCCGATAAGTAGTGTAGATGGAAATTACATTATAACAAAGTACCGTTACCATGGCAACGGAAAGTCGCACAGCTTTTTTGGCTCATGATAGCGGTCGAACGAAGGCTCGGATCGAGTTGAAATTTTGACCATCTGCAAGCTTCGTTCCCGATTAAATGCCATTAGTTTTGTGGCAAAATCGTTCAAAAAGTTATAAAGTTACATTAAAGTTATTCTAAAGTTTTTTTTTTAACTGAACGGCGACAAAATCTGAGGTAGCCAAATCATTTAGAATGTCCGTCCGGTCACGAATATGTTAATTTTATTTTGATCCGATAAGTAGTGTAGATAGAAATTACATTTTAACAAAAGTAACGTTACCATGGCAACGAAAAGTCGCACGAGAATTCTGGTCACTATGCACTTCCACCTAGAAGTAATCAAGGGTTAAAATAGTTTTCCCAAAGAAATGATGTCAAGGTCCTCTAGATGGCGGTGGATTTTATCCATTTAAAAAAAATTAAAAAAAAAAAAATTATAGATTGAAGCAAACTTCAATCTATAAATTTTTCTCCTTCCACACTACAATGGATGAATTCGTATCTCCGCGGCAGGCAACAGTGCATTATCTCAGGTGACAATCGAATTGGCTACCAGTGACGGCAGGTGTGTCGCAAGGAAGTGTTTTAGGACCTTTGTTATTCTCATTGTACATTAACGACATTTCAAATTCACTCATTTATTGCTATCACCACCTATACGCAGACGATCTGCAAATTTATATACATGTCACTCCCTCACTAATTAATCAAGCAATTGAAATGATAAACAAAGACCTGCAATCTCTTGCTTTGTGGGCAGCTAAAAACGTTTTGCAAATAAACCCCAATAAGTCACAAATCATTATTTTAGGCTACCACAAACTTTTAGCAAAATTAGACCACTCGACAATCGACAACGTTTCTTTAAACGGTACAACAATACCCTTTCAACAACGAGTCAGAAACCTAGGACTTATTATGACTAATGACCTGACTTGGACGGAACATGTCAAACACGTTTGTAAAAAAACGTATGCTGCACTACACTCATTAAACAGACTAAAAAACTTCTTTCCGACTAAACTAAAAACAATGCTAGTACAATCTCTTATTATTCCCCATTTCGATTACTGCGACGTTGTTTACAATGACTTGACCGAGGACCTGGCTATTCGTCTCCAAAGGGCACAAAATTCCTGTGTCCGATTTATATTAGGAATAAGAAAATCTGACCATATAACCCCGGGTTTTAAGACGCTTGGTTGGGCTAGATTAAAGGATCGTAGAAACCTTCACTCCGTATGCCTAGTTCACAAACTACTTTCAACATCGTCACCGTCTTATCTCGCCTCTAACTTTCAATTCCTTCACTCAAACCACATGTTTAATACCAGGTCTAGGTCCGGTACACAACTCTCATTTCCCATACACAGAACTAGTCTCCTTGACCACTCATTCAAAATCCACGCTATTCGAACTTGGAATGCTCTTCCGTCTGAAATCAGAGACAAATACTATATAAATAACTTCTATGCTTTTAAAAGTGCCACTACTTCCTATTATTCAAATTCTTCAAATACTAATGATAACTGTACAAACAATAAGTAATATCAAAACACCCAAACAACCCAAATAATGAAAATAAATTACGTATTAATATGCTCGGTTACCTGTGTTACTCTATTTACTTTACGAGGACGCCTTCTTTGTTACTGTAATGAAACTGTATGAAAGCGATGGATGAATGCGGAGAATGAAATGATAGCTAAATTGTGTAAATTGTTTATCATAATTTCAAATGTTTATGTTTTCAGTTAATTATGTGTAATTTTCATCAGGCCAATTACTTTGTGTTCAAATTATCTATAATTTTCATTAGGCCTTCATTATCATTATCATTTGTATTATTATTATTAGTAGTATTAGGTTGGATGGAAGATAAGGCTTCACTAGCCTTAATCCCGCCTTACAATAAAGACCTTTATCTAATATCTATCTATCTATTTTACAAATTTTCAGCTAAATCGGTCAAGACCTTAAAGACTTATTGGTATGTCTTCTTCTTCTTCTCTTATGCCCACATTGACATATCTATGTCATCATGTGTCTTGACAACCAGTAAAGATAGGACTCCTGTTCCCTCCTGTCCATACCCCCTGGCATTTCCCCATAGTGTCCTTTCAATGTAGCGCATCTAAATAGATGTTGTCTGTCCTGTGTTCCATCACCACAGAGTTTACACATGCTGCTCTCCATCACACCTATTCTATGTAGTGTTGTGAGTTTTGGTTGCATGTAGCTAGCTGATTTTTAGTGACCACCATCCGCCTGAAGAGTCCCAGAAGGACGAAACGCGTCGTGGATTAAGGTAACAACTTTAAATTAGCTACAGTTGTCATCAGCAGGTGAAAAGTATTGTCGCCCCCAGCCCTTCAGGCTGGGCTTTATGTTCTCTATGCTTTCCCAACCTGTCAACCCTTCTCCAATCTAAACTATTCTATGTAAGTGCTTTGCTACATTATGGGAATGTCGTACTCGGGTCGTGTTGCACGTACCGGTGCTCGCTCAACAACGCAACGGGACTTTAGCGTTTTCCTAGTAGATACTACAACTAAAAAGTATTTGATTTTAACACATGGACCAAAGATTAATGATATATGAAAACATAATTGTAGTAAATGTACTTCTATGGAATTAACAAACTGAATGTAAAAGAAATGTCTCATTAAATGAAATTCAATTCAATATTCAATATTTGGCTAAGCAGAGTAACCATACAAACCAGAAACATATAAGAGTAGAAAAGCAAAAATACAAGGACGACAGACTGGACCCATATAACGGCCCCTTTCTTCTGTGGGAACTTCAGTCAGCACTAAATAAACTAAAATGTAAAAAATCCCCTGGAATTGATCTAATATATCCAGAATTTCTGAAGAATTTGGGTATGGAGGGAAAGAGCACTCTTCTTAACCTATGCAATAAAACCTGGGAAGGAAATTTACCCGACAGCTGGAGAAAAGCAGAAGTCATCCCTATACTGAAGAGGGGAAAAGACAGCAGCAAGATAGAAAGTTACAGACCCATATCTCTAACTACAATGACAGCAAAAGTAATGGAGCACATGGTGAACTTCAGACTGAGGAATTTCCTAGAATCAAACCGGCTATTAACACCACATCAGGCTGGTTTCCGTAATAATCGCAGTACTGTCGACCAGATAGCATATCTCATGCAGGATGTAAAGGAAGGGTTTAACAAAAAACTTTCAACCTTGGTAGTATTGGTCGACTTTAGAGCGGCATTTGACAAAGTTTGGAGAGGCAAACTGCTACAGAAAATGCACAAATTGAAAGTACCCGAAAACATATATAGGTGGGTAAAAACCTTTTTAAGTCAACGGTTTATACGAGTCAGATACAACAACAAGAGATCACGGTACAGACAAACAAAAGCAGGGGTGCCTCAAGGAGCAGTAATGAGCCCAATCCTTTTTATTATTTTAATCAATGACCTGGCAGAATACATACAAGCAAGGAGTAAAGTGAAACTGAAGATATTTGCAGATGATGTAGTTATGTGGTACTGTGGAGGGGATGCAGAAGAAATGGAGGAAGAGATGAATAAAGCACTGAAGGCGCTAGAAGAATGGTCAACACTGAACGGAATGATGGTGAACAAAGAAAAAACTGTATACAACTATCACACAACCAGGCAGCTCATCCCCGATTTCCAACTGAAGTTTGCAGGGACAGTACTGAACAAGGAAAATAACCCCGCTTATCTTGGTATGATCATGGATCAAAAAATGACAGGAAAAGAACACATCGAAAAGATGTGTGCAGCAGGGAAGAGACGACTGAGGTTGATGAAGAGAGTTGCTGGTGTACAATGGGGGGCCAACGAGGATACCCTAAAAACTACATATAAAACATATGTGCGACCTCTCCTAGAGTATGGCAGTTCTCTACTTATAACGTCAACCAAAGGAGCCACAGATGCACTGGACAGGATACAAAATCAAGCTCTCAGAATAATCACGGGAGGTGTTAAATCAACCCAATTGTTGCCATGGAAGCCAAAACTAACATACCACCCCTGGAGGCCAGAAGAAACAGTTCAGCAGTTTGCCTGCATGAGAAGCTGATAAGACTAGACCGGCTTGAATGGGACAGAGAACCCTATGAACATCTCAAGACACAAAAAACATTCATTACAGCAGTAAAAGAGGTGAAGGAAGGTCTCATCGGGCAATTGAAACACACAGAGAGAGAAAACATCCCCCTACCAAATATAAACATTGCCATACTAGACGTACTACATGAATTGACAGTGGATGGACTGGGCAAGACAAAGGCATCCTACATAGACGAGGAGTTGAGAAAACTAACAATAACTCACATACACAAGAACTACCCGGAAAAGGATTGGCTACACATTTACACGGATGGATCGGCTACCCCAGGTGAGGGACAAGCTGGGGCAGGCATATATTGCAGAGAGTTTGAGGAATCTCACCCTGCAGGGGAAAATGGTAGCTGCTTTGACGGAGAATTGACTGCTATTCTTAAAGCCCTGTACAAAGTTAAAGACTGCCGCAGTGATAAAATACCATACAAGCCATAGTCAACAAGGAAGTGGCAGATTCTGCGGTAAGGCAGTGCAAATTACAAATCCTAAGACTGCACAATGCAAACAAGATAATTAAGCTACAATGGATACCATCACACTGCAATGTATATGGCAATGATAAAGCGGACTTCTTAGCTAAGAAAGGGAGCAAAATGCTACAACAGAGCAAACCGATAACTTACAGCTCAGTTAAAGCCCATGTAAATGCTGCAGTTTCTAAGAAAATTAGACAAGAATGGGTCAAAAAGGGACAAGACAAACCATGGCAGGTGTACACCACGCAGCCAAGTAAACCCAAAAGAATATATGATAGACGAACAGAAACAGCACAGTTCAGGTTGAAGACTCAACATGACCTTCTAGGGAAGCATCTGCACCGAATAGGCGTGTTTGAAACCAGTACCTGCAGATTATGCGGAAATGGTGAACATGACAGACGACATCTATATACCTGTGCCAGTCTGGCAAATGAGCGTGACGCAATGCCCAACGGCATGAAGAAGGAGGAAAGGGAGGCTCGTCTCTATTGGTTGACTAGATCAAGCATGATGGCATCATAGCCAAATGTGGGCATATGAGAAGAAGAAGAAGAAGAAGAAGGAGAAGAAGAATTTCTTTAGTGTGTTTATGTATGTTCGGATCAAATAATAGTCTACACTACAGCAGTCCCCCTTTTAGTCTTTGTACTTCAAGTTCCAAGAGATCCTAAAAGTTCTCCTTTGAATAAACATATTTTTAAGTTTTAACTAAAATAAATTTAACAAACATAAATTTGAGTTAGGTACCAAGGATTTACTGTACGTAATTAAGGCCATAATTTTAATTAGCTGCAGTTATCATTAGCAAGTAAATATGAGTTGTTTTGCTTCGCCCTTCTGTTTTTTTTTATCATTTCCCATTTGCTGTGTATTCATTTTAGACATTATATTATGTTCTAGCCATGCTAAAATAAAAATTACATGCGGGATTCAAACAACGTCCTTACGGAGTCGTTAGATGAGTGAGGAGCCACGACGCAAGACGCAACATGTCTATTGAGATGAAAACAACAATAACCCAGCATTTAACAATAACAGGGAAACATTGTGTTTTGTAACAACAACCCATGTTTTTCATCAAATAGCACAGTAGATATTGCGTTTTCCACCAGCAGAAAGTTTGCAATGATGATAATACCTAGATTTTGTGAAGCTTCTACAATTTAGATATTTTTTAAATTTGTCGATGGACATATTGTGTTTTGCGTCGTGGCTGTTGTCCCACGAGGCGGTGATTTGGTTCAAAATAGGCAAGATGAAAAAGAAAAGCAAGTACTGACTGCTCAACATTAATTAATAAATATTCTTTTAATATACTATATTCACAAATTTAAATACATCTTACACAGGTTATGTAATAGTTTTATAATATATAAAATCATCAACAAGAAATAATTTGTTATTAACTGTTTTTGTATTGCTATCACTTACTTACAATAAAAATAAAATACTTAGTGTATTTTGAAATGCCTGGAGGTACTGTACAAAAGTTTACGTACACCGTATACACCGCGACTAAGAAACCATAAGATTGTCACAAAGCATGTAGTCCAACAACAGTTTGTTGACTGAAAATTATTGAAATCGATGTTTGGATAAACACCCACCGCCTTCTTGTTTTCTCTCGATATATAGTAGTCGTGCTTTTTGTATTATTTTATTCTCGTACTCATGCCATTTTGCTAAACCGCACGAGATAATTACTTTTAGAGGTCTGTTCACTGGCCACTACTCAACTTTACTCGAATCTTCCCTCAGTTCACATTAAGAGTTGGCTCAAATTATATTTGATAAGTTGGAGGACATTTCTCTAAGCGATTGCAGAAAATGCTTTTCGAGGTCATGATGTACTCCAATCTACTCTAAACAGAAGTAACAAGTAACAACCCAAACAGACATTTGCATTGACAAATTATTTTCAAAGCTTCCAGTAAATGAGGAAGCCATTTTTATTTTAATAATAAAAATAATACCTAATAATGTCTGACCCTTCATTTAACAATAGGGGGTGAGCGGATCCCACCAAACTCTTGGGCTGCCGGGACAATCGAAGCCGGCTATCCATGACTTGCGTAATTTGTAACTTAAACTCACTCCTAAAAAGACAGAGCAGAAAAAAATGATTTAATTGTCATGAACTAATAGAGTAAAATATCTTGCGAGACGAACGGCAATTTCGTGATCTGAGTAAGGTGGCCAGCGACAATCAGTGTCATTGCTCTCTTACCGAGCAGTTTCAATAACACAAAACTATATCTCGAGAGGAAACAAAATGAAAAGCAACGGCAAATAATACCGCCACTGAGATAAGAAAATCAGGTAAATATTGTACTTTGGTATAACCAGTGCACTTGTTCAAATGTACCTAGATCTCGATACAAGATCCTTCTTTAAATTTGAATTACATTTTTTTAAACGATTTTTTGAAATGGTAGGCCCTACAGTACAAAAAGAAATAACATGCTCTCAGTATACAATTTTTTGTAGGCCTATGTTATATTACACCTTGGGTAATCTACAAAACTTAATAGGTACTGCTAAAGTATGATAATTCAAGTTCAAATTATTTAAAACTTAGGAATGAAAAAGTTTCAAAATCGGTAGAAAGCATCTGCGTACAGTTCTGCAAGTTGAATTCTGACAGCTCACACAATACCACCACTTTGGTAGATACCCGTACATAGTATTTGTTTTTCAAATAAGCCTAAAAACAAAACACAATCATGGTATCTTTTAAAAAAGTATCTTGTATCTGAAAATTGTAGATACTATAAAATAAAATACCTAAATACAGGTAGAGGTATTAAAAACGTATTAAAAAAAACATATCTAGAAATAGGTACACAAAATGTATCTAGATACAAATACGTACCTAGATACAAACAAGTCAACACTTGATTTAACTCAAATTGGCCCCATTATGACTGAACCTATTGCTTGATAGATAAACATTAACAAGTCATACACACAATATAATAATCATCTTGAATGTCTCTATGCTACCTTCATCACAACTAAGTTAGGTAGTCAAAACTTGACAATATACGTACTGGATATAATATAGTATGTACCATATTGTACATCCTATTGAGCAGGAAAATTATTTGCAATTCAAACTGACATGTTCTAACTAAAATGTTAAAACAATGTGCAAATTATTTTGACCTAATATAAGTAGGTATGTTGTTTTCAATTTAAAAACACTATTAAGTTTTAATACACTTGGCTATAATTTGTCTTAAATTACTAGGCATAAATTGATTATTACATCTAGGCCTATGTGCTTTTTTTTACTTAACATTTGGTTATAAAAAGGGTTGATGTTATTCCTAGGCAAGCAATTTTATTCCCATAAAGTGCTCCAAGAACAAGAATTAATTAGTTCCGTTTAAACTAAATATATCAATACTTAACAGGTTAAAATAAATTTGTATGGACCATTATTTATAGTAAATATTTGTATCAACATAGAAATACTAAAAAATAAAATATTACAACTACTAATGTTTATTATTATGAACATAATAAAATCTAATAAGTAATACTATATTATATTATGCACTTCAAAGGGCTACCTTTGACCAAGGTATGAGTAACACAAATGTATTAATATGTGTTTGAAAGGAATGCCAAAAGGCTGGATCATGTGAATGACATGACCCATATGATACATGATCTTTTGCGGCGCGCCTACTCCATTTAAGGTAAGCTGTTGGCACCCTATATGTCATTCATTCCCAAAAATGTATTAATGCAGGATAAAACCGATGATCTTAAAATGGAATTCTATTCTATTTCTAACTGCAGCTTAAGAGTCTTCACAAGACAATTATGACCTTGGCAAGCCCGTAAGCACTCAAATTCAAATGTACAACGCTCTGGAGAAAAATTGAATCGACAAACATGAATTCTAAAATGCACAAAACACAGAAATTTTTATGCAGAAGAACATACAACAAACAGAATTGTTTTATGTAATAAAGCATAAACCCTACTACTATTCACCATGGTTAAGCGTAAAGTCAACGCGGCGGTAACAACTAACAACCTCTTCTTTTTCCCGTTGCGTCGACTCTATGCATAACAATGGTGTATAGAAGGGTTTATTATATACAATATACATCAATTCTGTTTGTTGCATGTTCTTCTGCATAAAAATATCTGTGTCTTGTGCATTTTGAATTCTCGTATGTCGTTTCAATTTTTCTCCAGAGTGTTGTACATATGAATTTGAGTGCTTTTGAGCGTCCGTGTACATGTCTGTCTCGTAAACACTCTTAAGGACAAAGTTCCAGCTACTCACTTGCCCTCATTGAGGAGTTTTTGGTGGCTTCTCAAATTGGCACAAATGAAACATTTTCGATGTAACGAACGGAAACTTATATATAGGCCTAATAAAAATGTGCATAGTAATTTTCTGTTCCCTGTGCGAACTGTGCTTTAGTTATGAAGGAAGACATCCGACTGGCGAGGTACAACCGATAGTTATAGCAAGCGGATTTATTGCTAGCAACGCGGACTTTACCCCTGAAGCTACGCGTCCGTCGCGAGGCGAGAGATCCCGGCAAACATTTCTCCCACCAAACATAGTTTAGGCCCACAGTATAAATAGGAATGTTTGAAGTCAACTTACTTCCATGTTAGGCATATTTAAAAAAGTATCTGAAAATTGTAGATACTATCCTATAAAAATCAAGAAATATCCTGAAGCATTGGACAAGTGAGAAAACATGAATTTCATTGAAATTCACAAATCGTATAGGTATAGAGATGACATCGGGTAGTAAAATATATGTTGAGACAATAACAAATACTATGGTGCAAAACATTTTTTGAAGGAATGTCACGAGCCCAACAATCCGTCGTGCGAACAACCTGCGACAATCTTCCTCTCTTACCACGTCACTTCTAAAATATGGCCCCACTAGCTTGCACTTATCCGACTTCCAACATCTGATTTTAAACAAAACTTCCTGTAAAAAATTTAAATCAAGGTATTTATCAAAAAGAATTAGGTCCCCTGGAACTATTCATACAACCCAATTATAACATGAACTAACAAAAACACGCAAACTATCCTCCTACTCTAGCGCCACAAGAATACTGCATCCAAGAAGGTTACGTTCAGTATGATGCGCATACGTGGACCTCACTAACGCTATCTATACAGCATAGCTTGAAACAACCGTAATCCTAGAAGTCAACAATATAATATATGTAATGAAGAATCTACTAAACTGTTTCATTTTCACTATTTTTCCAACCGGAAGGAACTAACTTATTAAGTTAAGTTTCTAATAAATACTCAAGTCAAAACCTCTATTTTGTACCTAATTTGAGTGTAGGAATAATTTACAGACTTCCCACAGCAGTGCGTATAAGTAACGGATAGGAATGACAATAGGAAGAGCAGAGTCAACTAGAGTTAGTTTTAACTTTTTGGACTGGAAAACTCTACGACTGATTTTGATACCTATGATATGCCTTCATCTTAAAACATTAATGAAAAGTACAAGCCTACCTAATGTTTTGCAATTCCTTACGTACTACATAGACTTGAGCTGGTTCGCGGGTCGTCTCACCGCGACATAATGTTGGCAAGGGCGGGGATGAGCTCGGCTTGGATCGGGCCATAGTCCACCGCTTCACCGTCTACTGTGATGTGTCCGGCAGAGGCCATGGGCTCGATGCGGAACGCCGTGCAGGGAATGATGTCGGCTTGCGCGACGTTGAGGTGCGCACCGGTGGAGAGACCCAGCAGGAACTGGAGCAGCTGCCCGCGCGAGATACCGGCCTTGACCACAACCAGCCAGATGATGCCGTCCGAGAGCTTCGAGTTGGGAGCGAAGAAACAGTCGTGGCCGAGATGCGACTGGTACGAGGCGTGAACCAGGACAAACTCTCCCTCGATGAGGGTCCAGTCGGAGGGTACGGGCGTCGTGAGGGCCGGGATCTGACTCGCGGGACCGTACATCTGTATCGAACTGTCGCGGTCGCCCACGAGCGAATCCGAAACACTGTGGTAGCTCGAACCGGCGGCCGAATAGAACGCGCTCCGTCTCGACGCCGCCGAGAAGAAGCTGTCTCTGCGCATCTGGTCTTCGTTCCTCGGGGAGGAGTAGCTGTCGCCTCTGGCCTTGTCCCCGCCCACCGTAGAGTAGAAGCTGTCGTGTCGGTCGTCCAGCTCTTCGCGGCCGACCGTCTCGAGGTTGAGCGAACTCATGTCGGTCGCGTGGTGGGCCAGTGACGCGTGGTAGCTCTTGCTCAGGTGGACGGGAGTCTCGCCCGACTCGTCTCCCGACTGGCTGGCGCTTCGCGTGATGCCGGCGAAGCGTGGGGGCGGAGCTTTCAGGTTTGTCACCGGGCGGTACCACACTTTGCCCGGGTACGTTCGCAATCCTGCCGAGACAAACAGAAAATATAGTTTTTAAATAGTTTAATGACCATTAAATACAATACATGTACACATCAACCATCCAAGAATAACAGCGAGAGTAACTTGCAAGCTAGGTGGGCAAGGCTGGGGCTGGGGCAAAACCCCAGAAGCCTCAGCTTCCACAGGCATTTCACCGTAGGATAAATTTTTGAACATTTAAATGCGTTTAAGCCTGATCGGCCTGCCTATAGAAGGCGCCGCTGTAATCCAGCCGGTTATTACATTATGTTGGATTGTTGGATAATGAGGTTGATCAACATCATCTGGCTTCCCTTCAGTTTGAATACTGACAGGGTGTTTCAGATCCATGTTTATTCCCAAGAAAAAATACATGAATTGACTTGATATAAATTAGTTTACAAAATTAAAATTACACATTTATTTTTATTTTTTCCCTAAAGGCAGGTACCGAGAGTTGTAGGCCCACCTACCTATGAGTCTGGCAACACTCCAAATGGTGAACCGTTGACCACCGATCGCACGTAACTTTTCGGACTCGATGTCGATGTCGGATATGAACCCCCAGCCGACGGATAGGAACGAAAACACAAACTGCACAAGAAATATAAATGTTTAATGTGATGCGACTTAACGTTGTTATTACAAGAAGTTACTTTGTTGTTGCTAACCCTGTAAATAAACCGATTAGAATGTGTTTCTTGTTATTGAAAATGAACCATGCTTTAAAACATGCATAAATGATTCTTCCATAGCGTGTTCTCTAATAGACTTGTATATCAATACACTTAGTTCAAACATCATTTAGTTGGGTAAAGGGGTGTTTCCACCATTGATCTTGGGCATCACATAATCAGCCCCGGCCTGCCAAGCTCCGCACATCATATTCTTCGATCCTCATTCTCATGTCGCAACACCAGTTCTCTCCACTCTGTCCTATCCTCCCCCCATCTCTCTCTCTCTTCAACCACTATCCATTCCTCTTCTCTCTTAATACAAGACAATAAAGTAAAACCTCTGGTTGACAAGAAATATCGGTTAACATCGATGTTTAATTGTTTTAGCAATTCATTGATTTTTCTTATTCCCAGTGTTTATAAAAAACATGCATGCATTGTACAATATGAAAATCAAATTTTCCACCTCCAAAAACTTGGGAGCGTCAACTTCTTCCCAAGACGTTCACTCCATATAAACCTTTCAAACATAAAACCCGTATGACTTGTATCGGAAACTTATTCTATGCGGACCAGCGCCATGGATGTACTACTACAGTTAACAGACCTGTATGCCTAACCCAAGACTTGGTTCCTATGCGTTGGTATGTAAAAATAGGCATACTGCGATAGTAATACTGTATTTCTTACCTGAGACTTGGTTTCTACGCGGACCAGGTCCATGGGCATAGTGCGGCAGTTAACGATATTCAAAGCAGACACCAGCACAGGATTATTGTCGTACGGCTCTCTGAAACAACAAGACAATAACGTCAGACGACACACAAGTGACAAGTTAACAGACAAAGACATAGACTGCATATTATTATCTTCTCATCAGGGTCCCAGAAGAGAGTTGATAGAGTTGAGAATGTTTTAGATATACTCTATCTATTCTTAAAGTTACGAATTATAAGTGTACTGGATAAATATTGAAAATGTTTTATCCTCGATTCAAATAATGAATATTGTTGAGTTGGTGTCAATGTTATAATTATTTATTACATATTTAACATGTGCGGGCTGCCTTCAAAACATTCAAGCTATCTAGCGACATTACATTAGTGGACACAGCTGTGTAGCTGGGAATTACTGTTCACTCAGAAATAGCCAATATATTCTTGGGGGGTGGAGAGAAACAATAGTTGAATCATTGCATGCTAGCACAATACACCACATAAATATATAACTTATCATTAGGGACCCTGAAATTTTGTGAATGACTTTTTTCACTACATGATGACAAATGTAACTGTTTTATTATTTATTAGCAAACTAAGGCAATAATCACATGTTTCTGCTAAATAAGAGCAAAATCGGGAACTTTTCTCAATTATTCTGTAAGTTTTAGCTCCAAAATATGTAATTATTTGACAATTAGGAATTGAAATCAACATTTATGTTTTAACGTATAGTTGGCACCATGACAGTTGAAAATATTATTATCGAATACGCCTAGCTAATTCCAATCAAGTAAACTTTCCTAAATATTTGTTTAATGTGTTATAGGTGTGCATTTTGCTGAAGGGTGGTGATTGCAGTGCTATTGATATGACAAAATGATGCCTTTACCTTGAGTTTATATACTGAAATTGAAGATTTTTATAACAAAATGAAAACTTTTTATTTGCTATTTCTCAGGGTCCCTGCTTATCATTTATCAACAAGAAAACATTAACATCACCTACTCATACAGTCATATTTAAGAGTCAGCTGTAGTATGTAACTAATATATACCAAGTTCGTTGATCACATTACATCACCTCATCGACATCAACAATGTTTTCTTTTAATTACCAATTACCATATTATAAATATTAAACGACCCCACCAAGGCTTTAGGAGTCTGATCATTTCAATCATTACATCATGTTGGTAATGAGAATAAGACAAAAACCGTTAAACGTCTTTTCAATTTTTAGCGGCCTCACATGAAAACGCATGTCATCCTCGTCATAAGAACATTCAGCCAAAAAAAACAAAAACTTCCTATTGTGATCTTCTGCAGCAAATGGTATATTAATATGTCTGCTTTTTCTTCAAGTCAAAAGTGAACATCTCTCATCTCTCACAACAACAGCTTCTTGAAACAAAAGATAGACGAGTTGAAACATTGATAGTTTTAGTCAGTTAACAATCCATGGACTACCCTAATTTGCCAAACTTGTGGCAAGACCTGACCTAAACAATGAAAGCAAGGTATATAAAATATTTGTGAGTGTTATTGAACCAAGATTCTGTTGAAAAGAAAATTCCATAGAGTTATTTAAAAAGAAGACATGTGTTCTAACTTGTTATCATATTGTTTCGTTGATTGATTGTCAAACAAACAAAGTTGTATTGCGATCTAATGATAACCTTGTAGCACTCAGCAAGCTGATAAGTTATCACAAGCAAACAATACCTTTTGTGTCAAAGTTACATCTTCAATCAATAAATAAACAAACAAACAGAAAACTTTTCTCTTGCCGAGCAGCAAGTTGGTTTTAGAAAATGAACAGAGAAAAGTTTGTGCAACCACACCATTTCTGGTAATGGATAATGATACCTAAACCCTGACAATCTATACTGACAAGATGGGAGGAGTTCTCTGTCGCTCTGATGAACTCCTAGCACCGGCTTTACGGACAAGATGAGAGAATAAATAATTATAAATTTATTCATATTTAGAGTCTACCCACTCAGTGAGGAGTGATGAAGTCCAAGCAAGAATACAATGATGGGTGGCCACATCGACTATCAAGAGGAATATTTATGTGAACAACAGAGTTTGCAAAGTTGTGTTATCAATAAATATTTTTAACTTTCAAGATAACCTGCCGAGGACACATTGTAACAACAGATAAGACTAGACTAGGAGACAAGAATATTTTACATCTGTTTGCAAGTTGGTTGGTTTGGTCTGCTCTATTATGCAGATTACAGAATGTAAAACTCTGTAATATGTCTGTACATAGTCAAGGAGGATGCTAATATAGTAATAAATAAATAAATTTAAATAAAAAATAAGTAAGTAAGTAAGCGCGTGCGTGCTTGCATTCCTACCTACCTACCTACCTACCTACCTACCTACCTACTCACCCATCCACCCACCTTAAACAACCCACCTTAACTTAAAAACAAGTGACAAATTCACATTTATACAAAAAACGGGACAGTGACCCGACAAAGTGAAAAAAATGCATAGAAAAATATTTCTCATATTTTAAACATGCCAATAACTTATTCTAGTTGACAATACTTATCAAACCATAACCTTTTGACTAACTATCACACAGCAACATGTTTTAAAAGGCCAAGTAGAATCTTATCTTAACAAGGAGGAAATGTGGCGAGTCTAGACTTGCAAAGTAGTGTGGATAGTTACAATTGCAAAACATTTAGACTGCAGGTAATTAGTAAGTACTACTCTTTAATTAGTGGGATAACCACCGACTCTTGAAATGGATAATACAGCTTTGCAAGTTAACGATGAAACAAGTACGTTATCATAAACCGAACATACAAGTAAACCGTTGGTGAAATTGAGGCATGACTTCCTTTCATTATTATTATCTTGTCTTGACACTTGTGTCCAACTTGTACAACAATTTGACAGAGTGCGACGAATCGGAACCGGTGGTAAGTCGTTATGTTACGAGAGGTTATGAATAATGGAGTCAATGTTCCCCACTGACAATCAGTTATATTACTGAATGGCTAGACTCTTAAATGAGGAATTTATTTATTTAGACATAACGTTGCATTAAAAAATTAAAATATAACTTCATAGTGATATAAATCTTCTAGTGGAGAGTCACTAGCATAGAAGTAGCAACACAATGAAGAAACAAGAACAGGGCAAACCAGGGGCCTAACTGAACTAAAAGACAGGTGTACCAAGCCACAGGATAAGAAAATCTAACTAAAACAACGCAAATTTTGAAAAAGTCATGGCCACGTAAACAACACAACAGTTTAAATGTTTTAGTCACAAAATTTAACTTTAAGTTTCCACCAAACTTGATCCGTTGGGCTGGACATGAATTAATCATTCCCATTCTTGTAGAATGTTTTAGTTTGTTGACTTCCTAGTCACATTTTGTTTGTCCTCCAGTTCATTGATTAGTTTCATTGTTGCAGTATTGAGCCTGGTGCTTAAAATCTCTAGTGACTTATCCATATGTGGAACACCAAGTTTAGTTTAGAATTCGGATGTACAGTATTTTGATTAATGTAATACCTAATAATTTTGTCTAAACTGCCGATAGGCACTGTTGTATATATTGTATACCTACCTAGTTATTTTATTTATTTGTCTATCCTATTCAGTTAAGAAACTAATTTACAAAGGAGGACAACTAAATAAATCTAATTAGATAGATGCAGACACAACAATGAACTACAGTTAAGTAAATATTTGAAATAGTAATATTAGCCTATACAACTGATAATTTAGTTTTATAGGATAACTTTTAACTTTCAATTTACTCTATTGTCTAAATGACAAATTATTATGAGTGCAATAATAAAGTCTTATGAATAATGAAACATATGTTAATTGTAAGAATGCAAATGAAATAAAAAATCCAGGTTTGAACATTGGAATGTACTTTTTACAAGACGCTGATCAAACTGTCACATTGTCATACACAATAGCAGGCCACATAATGAACATACAATAAGTTTTAAGTAGGGAGGTTAATAATACAGCAGACAAGGTCATACTGTACAGTATGTAAAACCTGTGGGCCTAAGCAATTATCTGCAAGACAAGGAAAACCCACCACGCTAACAATGAGTGATCTTAATCAAATAAAGATAACCTATAACCTTTGCAATGTGACAACATCTCGGGTGAAATTATAAGGTCGATAGACAAAGGCAAGCTCGCACTTAACACGAGGCACAAAACAAAATGGATCGCGCAAACATGCAAGTAAAATCAGCCTATTTATATTAGTGTGGTGTTATAGCCTGTGCCCTACCCACTGAGTTCACGTGGGGGTTTTAAATCAGGTTTTATCTCTTTCGACTACTATTGTATCGCCCTCTAATCCACGCTCTCACCACCCTTTTGGCAGTTAGTAAATAGCAGTTCGCTCGGCCAAGAAGCATCCTACGTATATACAATTTTGCAAACTTGTCAATAAAGCATACACGGACGTTCTTACAGCTATAGATTTTCAAAATTTTGTCTTGATCAGCCAGAAAAAATTCACGAATATAGTCAATTTTGGACTTTTTAACAAAATTGAAATTCGTGAAATCTAATTTATTCTTTATTAATTATTTCAAAACAAATTTTAGGAATGTGTTACTATAGAAACCTTTATTTCCACTTTCGTGAAATATGTTCAAAATTTCTAACAACTGTGGTGTCATTCAGCAGTGCAAACAGAAAATTGCCTAAAAAAGGGGTGGTGAACGCTCTTAAGTCAAAGAAAGAAGATGTCTGAATGAAGAGGAACTTGAATGTAACAGTAAAGTATTTTAGTAAATGTGTCTGGGTGGAACATAACCTTATCAGCCATAATATGCCAATTTGCAACAATAGTGTACACACTGAGCTAAGCAAAACTCAGTGTTTAGCTACAATGTTCTTATTTTGTTTCAACACAATTTTGTCACCTCTCTATAAGAGAAAATGATTTTCCCTAGTGTTCAATTAAGTTTAGTTGCACCAACCTCCGTGCCTCCTCTTAAATAAACTACGTACTGTATTTGATTTAAAGTTTAAACTAATGTTTATGTTTATGATTTGCATTGTCTGTCTAATCAGTAATGTGATGTCTCTAAGAAATTTAAAGACTCAGAAAATAGTTTTACATGCATAACAGAAAATTGTAGTTTTGTTTGTTAAAACTTTTGTATTAAATTAAATTTATAACATTTCAGTTGGGATAATGCATTGTTAGAATCGAAATCGAAATGCAATAATAAATACTGTGTAACAAAACAAAACTTAAGACTGCAACATATTTTGTTATATATTTTGATGTATTGGATAATTTTTATGTACATAGACTATCAGATTAGGTAGACTTCTTTTATAACAATCCTGGTAGTGGTAGTTATGATATCAAACGACACTTTGTAGATTTTATTGAAGATAATGGTATATTAATTGAGGAGCAATCAGGTTTTCGCAGCAAGTACGGATGTGAACATGCGGTTCAGTATGTAATAGAGGATCTAAAGGGTAAAATAATAAATCAAGATATAAGTATAGGAATTTTCCTGGATTTAACGCGTGCTTTCGAAACAATTGATAGAAGTATTCTTGTTGATAAACTGAAAAATTATGGTTTTACTGGTATAGTATTAAAATGGATTACATTGTATTTAAAAAATAGGTATCAAAAGGTAAAGTACAACAAGGCATATTCTAAATCAAGTGAAAACAACAATGGGGTACCGCAAGGCTCAATCCTTGGACCACTTTTTTTTAATTTTATATATTAATGACATAGTGCATATCTTTAAATATTGTAAAATTTATATTTATGCTGACGATATTCTAATTGTATGCAGTGGGAAAAATCTGGAAATGGTTTTATTACATATAAAAGAAGATTTAAGCAGACTAGAACAATGGCTTGGGTATAACAAGATGACACCAAATGTAAAAAAGACAAAGGCAATGGTGATATGTAACAAAAATAGGCAAAAGCAAATTGAATTAAATGAAATTGACCTAAAAATTAGAGGAGAAAAAATAGATGTTGTACATGATTTCAAATATTTGGGCATAATATTTGATGAAAACCTGACTTTTGAAAAACATGGACAACAGATCATTAAGAAGTTAGCCAGGAAAGTAGGACTTTTTCAAAGAATGTGTGGAAATCTACCAATTAGTAGCAAAATTAAAATTTGCCAAGCAATAATAACTCCGCATTTTGACTATTGTAGTTCTATTTTATTCTTACTAAATAAAAATGACATAACACGGATGCAAAAGCTACAAAATAAAGTAATGCGGTGTATACTATGGGTATCTAGACGAACATCTATTAGTGAGATGTGCGAAGCGTTAGGATGGCTGAACGTCAAACAAAGAATTCTTTTAAACACACTAACTTTCTTGTTTAAAATCTCGAAAGGAATAGGGCCAGGATACTTGTGTAGAAAGTTAATAAACATAAAAGAAAATCATTATAACACTAGAAATGGAAAAAATATGATCATTCAAAGAAATAGCACTAAATTTGGAAATAACACTATTTTTGCAAAAGGGATGAGAATATTTAATAGGCTACCGTTAGAAGTTAGAAACGTGCAAGAGATAAACAGATTTAGAGTTAATTGCTGTAAGATAGTTAAAGGATGCGGATGGAATAGAGATGTTACTGGTACTGAGGATTTCTGGACTAAACCAAGTTAATGTGATAAATGAAAATGCTTTGAATGATTAAAATGTAAATACCAGACGCACAGTCTGGTCCATTGAGGACTGAATTTAATGAATATGTAAAAGTAAATTGTATAATGCTTGTGTATGTGTATGTAAAAATAGCAAAATGCTAAATAAAGATTTCTACTACTACTACTTAAAGTCGGTATATCAACTTGGAAAAACTTTTAATATGTTAAAGGTGTTGATGTTTTAGAACGTTGGTTAAAAGGGAAAAAATCCCAAAAATTCTGCTGCGCTCGGCAGCGATTTTAGTAGTTTTCCGGCCGAACGTGGAATGACGTCATTGTACGCCCGGCACGCTGGCTGACTTGAGCTTCGTATGCGCGCTCGGTCCCCCGCCCCGCATAAAGAGATAGCATTGCAGTATAGTATCATCATTCAATAGTGCGGTGAAAGAATGTGCATCAGCTGAAGTAATAGTGTAATAATATCGATGCTATATTATAATGGTGTATGTTAGTCTAAATATAAAATGGTGATCAAGTGCAGGTGAATATAAAAATAATAATAGAAAATAAATTACACAAACAGCTATCATTTCATCGGTTTCCAAACTGTGATAAGTTATCATAAGCATACCCAGTGGCGTGGCGAACTACTAAGAGTGATCGGTGCCTCCAATATTTTAACTATACCCACCCCCTACTTTCGTGGGCAACAAGGGGGTCTGGGGGCGTGCCCCCAGTTTAGCCCCGCAGGGAATTTTTTCAATTTTGATGATCCTAGAATGGATTTGGTGCGTTTTAGCAGCAATTAATATGATTTTAGAGATGTTGATAGCCTCACTTTTATGTAATGAAATTTTAATGAAATGGCTGATTTTTTTTCTGTTGAACTCATATAAAACCAACGGTTTATCATTCTTTTTAGTCTTCCACAGTTTAGCCCCGCAGGGAATTTTTTCAATTTTGGTCATCCTAGAATGGATTTGGTGCGTTTTACCAGCAATTAATATGATTTTATAGATGTTGATAGCCTATTTTTATGTAATTAAATTTATGAAATCGCTGAAAAATTATGTTTTCTTTTTGAACTCATAACGCCAACGGTTTGTAATTCTTTTTTGTCTTCCCCAGATTAGCCTCGCAGGGAATTTTTTAATTTTGGTGATCATAGAATGGATTTGGTGCTCTTTACCGGCAATTAATATGATTTATTAGACGAGTGAGCAAAGCGAATGAGGATTACTATTCAAGTTAAACGGCGCTTATTCTGTGACTGTGCGTGTGTGTGTGCTAGTGTGTACTATAAAAATCAGCCGAATCGCTGAACAGATTGCGCTTATGTTTTAATTGTTGAACTCATAAAGCCAACGGTGTGTTATTCCTCTTCGCCTCCTCGCAGCGGCTTAGCCAGAATTTGGGAAAAAATACACATGGAAGTAATCAATGAAGAATTTAGTACCTACTAGGAAAACGCTAAAGTCCCGCCGCGTTGATGGATGAGCTTTTAAAGTTTTCAGTTTGCTTGGGATATCGTTACTTTTGCAAGCGCTTTGTTTTGCTGCCTACGCATTGTAGGTGAATGCTGTCAAGTTTCTTTTGTTTCTTGTCAATTGGTATTATTTACCGTAAAAAACTTATATTAAAACCTTTGTTTCTGTGGATTCTGAATAACTTTTTCAACTTTTTCTTTCAAAAGGTACTACATCACCATAACCTTAATGTCCATGTGAAATCTGAACGTTGTAGTCCCACCCGTTTGGTCAGAATCGGTCCAAATGTGACGAAAATATCGCACTAAAAATTGAAAAACTAATATTAAAACCTTTATTTCTATAGATTCTAGCTAACTTTTTCAACTTTTTCTTTAAAAGGGTACTTCAACACCATAATCTTAATGTCCATGTGAAATATGAACGTTGTAGCCCCACCCGTTTGGTCAGAATCGGCCCAAATGTGACGAAAATATCGCACTAAAAATCGAAAAAAATCGCAAAAGTACGATATTCATGAGAAATATTTCTTCGATTGTACCCAAAAACAATACACCTCTAAGTTCAGAGAAAACGAAGGTCCCCTCAAATTTTCATCAAGATCGCATATGCCGTTTGCCCGGAATCGAGCGAACAAACAGACGGAAAAACAAAAAAAAAAAAACAAAAAAAAAACAAAAAAAAAACATTGGAGCTAAATTTTTTGAGGGGTCAGTGAAATTGAAGTTTTCACTTCGCTCGCTACGCTCGCTACGCTCATCCAATAAGAGGAATCCGGGGCCTTTTCATTTGAAAAAAATGTATGTCCTAGATCGTTAGATAATCTGTGCATTTTGGAAATCAATTTGGTTATTTTGTTAGTTATCTCCGTTTATTGGCAGAGCCATTATTTGGGATTTAGGAAAACTACTGAAACGCATAATAATGAAAACTAGGGGCTCCGTGGGCTTGTTTCCGGGAAAATGATTATTTAAGTTAATTTGGTACAAATCTGTGAGTTTTGAAGGAACACTTTGTTAGCAATATTCGAAGAGAAAAGATACGATTTATTCTTTTACGGACAAACTTGCTGTCTCGATTTCATTGAAATCAATGCTCTTTTAACCTAGAAATTGTACTGGAAATAATTCAATTCAAATAGGTCCAAGAACGAAAATGTTCTAGTCTTCCTCCATGCCACCAGCTGTTATTTAATTTATTAATTCCTCAAATCAATCTATTCAATCAAATGAAAGCAGTTATAGTATGACGAACGTGTCTAATTTAGCATAATTGTTGGATTGCTACCTGTTATTAGTTGAGTTGAGAACTACTGGATGAATATCCATCATGCATTTACTGTCTGCACTTTTACTAAAAAATCATTTTCATGACAAACTTTTACAACACAGTCCAGTAAAACTCTAATGTAAGTAAAGAGCTGTAGCCATACAATTCAGTAGGTGTGATTATAGCAATTAAAATAGTCATATAAAGTATATGAAATATTATGATTCATTAAAAAGTAATGGATGGGTGGGTCCCTGGGGGACCACCCACCCACCCCTTTTGGTATCGGTGCCTGGGCTCCGATTTGGTATGTTCGCCACGCCACTGAGCATACCAGCAACTATTGTCATACTTGTCTTTATTTTTCATAAAAAATATTTATTTTATATTTTTCCGTGCACATTTTGTCCTAATATTGTGAGCAAATGCATGTATATGCAATAACCATCATATGTAGAATCATTCAAAATCAAGGATAATAAACAGTCATCTTTATAGAAGAGCGTGGTGCGCGAGTTTCACCCAACTTAAGCCCAAAATCATCTAGCAGACAATCACATTAGAAATAGAACCTTCCTAACACGACTGTACATGACACAAGCTCGCACTCACATTTATCTGAGCGGTCGTAAACACCCAGCGCGCAATCTGTGTTGTATACGTGATAAGTTATGCGATACTTGAGGATACTTCTTTCCACGCACTTACCAACGCACTCGTATCCAAACAAATACATACCATTTCTAATAAAGAAAACACAGATGACGATAGGGTGAGATGCCAACCCCCCCCCCCCCCCAAACATGCACAAACACACATATCACACATTCACAACATGAATATTATATTGCTGCATGAACGTACTGCTAAAACGTCATAGCAATAAATGTTTCATATTTGGTACCTAGGTCATTATGTAATGTGAATTTGACATACCGGCAAAATAACACGTTTTACACAGGGTGCCCTAGAATCTTACCACAATGAAAGACTCAAGTATCTTCCAAAGCGAGTTCACTATCCATACGAAGGAATAGAAGCACGTGGTATACTCGCTATACTTGATCATAATCATCATAACTGATAATAATTCATCATCATCATCATATCATCATCTTCATCATAATTGGTGCTCTACAAACGAAACGCACAGCTGCGAGTAATCGACTGATTGGGTCTTGAAAGCCGAGCACTTCGTAACGCGAGCCGGCCGCGGACCGGCTACACGCTCGGGTCGACTCGATGTGTGGCCGTACAGTGACGTCATTTTTAGGCCACTACTTTTCGTGCAGTGATGTTTTAAAACTCTATTTACTTAGCAACCAGATGTCTGATCAAGCTGCATCTAAGATCTATTTCCGTGAAATTGAATGGTTCAAGATATGCTATGAACTATGAAGTGCTACCAAGATGAGATAATTCCTTTAACAACAAGGCAATTAGAACATGGCTATCTCGTGTAGGAGTAAACACAAACCGGTTCAATCATTAAACACTTTGCGAGTGGATATGAATATTGTATTGTGTTCCTAGCTAATTAGTAACACATCCCAACTGAATAGATCTGCCACATAGTAAAACAAACTCTCTGCTCTAAGGCTAAGCAATGTCTGCCCATGTTATTGACTTGTCCCCACGCAACCAATGGGCGACCCTGACACTGGTGCTGACCTTCTCAAATAGCTAAACAAGTCTACCAGTTAATGCAACTCTCGGCTCAGTTGGAGGTCAACTAGTGTTTAGCAGGATTAACGCTGTACATTGACAAAGATCTAAAGTATTCCTCTTGCATCACATTTCTAGGACTATATGACTCCTGTACATAGCAATATTGTGTGTGTGTGTGGGGGGGGGGGGGGACAAATTTGTTTATACATCATCATTATCTATTGTCACGTCCAACTCAGCATTGATTGAACATCGGGCTCTGCATCGTCTTCTCCTTAAATTTGTTTTGAAAAACTGAAAATTAGGTTTTTAGTGACTGAAAAAATATGACCTATGTATCAAATTCAGTGTTGTTATGGTTTTATTTTGAAGACAATAAAAACAAAGGATCTTAGTGAGGTTTTGTTTTGTTTATTTGGATTAAGGGCACATAACCGTTAAGTCATAATGCGCCACTGTAGCCTATAGGATGTGGGGAGGTAAGTCCCATGCTGGTCAGAACCAGCCACGGGTAATGGGATGAAAGGGGGGTTCTCACGTCGTGGTTGTCATAATCTTTGGCATGGTTTGTATTGGCATGGTCGTCGTCATCGGGGAGGTTGTCAACGAAAGGGGGAGGGGGACGACCACCAGAGCTCGCCTCTATTTCAGGGAGTAATATACTCCCCTAGACCTATACTTACTAGCTGATGTTTTCAAGATGGACTTTGAAAAACAATTTTAATCAATGAGACAATTACAAAACAAGACTGCAGACCTACTTTTTAACAATGGCTTTGGACAAAGGGACAATAAATGAAGAATTACTGTAACTTAGCAGATAACCTGTTGGAAGTGCCGAAGCCGGACAGAATGAGGAAAACCAACCAAGCCGAAAGTGATGAAGAGGCGGAGATGGCATTATTTGCAACGGAATGAAGCATGAACTAACTGAATTCAATTCATTCAGCTAATGTAATAACGGCGCAACATGTTGCAATAATCCATCTGCGTGATAATCTGATAACCACAGGATGCAGCATGACCCTCGACTCAAATTGAGACTGATTTCGTAACTTGAAACCAAACTATTGGGCTGCCTTTCAGGTTGGGTTGGGTTGTCTACTTTCATCTATTTCCCCATCCTGTCAACTACCAACCATAAAAATAATAAGAATAAAAAAGTATTTTTTTTTTGCTTGGCAAACATAAACAACATAAACTAAATACGAAATAGTTAATAATATGGGAATGATACAACTGGAGACAAATAGGAATTTAAAGGGATGGTGAGTGAGTACACTATACATGAAATTTTTACCATCTACAAAATACTCTATAAAACCAATTTAATTCTATTTCTTCAAGACATTGTTGTGTAACGTAACTAGCATTCTACGCGAGTAAGAGGGTTATATTTTTAATTTGTGATGCAAATGGATGCAGGTTGCACTTTTCTACTTCCAGCCCGTGTTGAAATTAATGTTGACAGAATCTTAGAACTAACTACTTTGCTATCACTTTTTAATAAGGTTATATCTAATAACCAAGCTTGACTTAAAATTTTAAAAGACACAAGCTTGAATAGAACGAACCCGATTTTGTTGATGGAAGCGGAATCTTTCTCCCTACTTGATTATAATTAAAAAAATTAATTAAGCATCAATTGTTTACTAATAAAGTAAAATTAAAAATGATTCTATACCCGTAAAGAAAATCAAACAGTCCGTTTACTTACTCTGTGCCGTGAGAAATGCTCTTGGCCAGTCCGTTCCCCGACCCGCACGGGATGATCCCGACGGGAATCTCGCGCAGCGCCGACTCCCAGTCGGGTCGCTCGAACAGTCCGTTGATCACCTCGAACATGATTCCGTCGCCCCCCACGACCACGATGCCGCGCCACTGGTAGATGTCCTTGGTGCGGACGAAGTCCCGCGCGTAGTTGGCATGCCTGGTGACGTACAGGTCGTAGGGGAGTTCCGCCTCGGCAAGCAGGGGCGCCACTCGGGCCTGGAACATGTCCCGCGCTTTGCCCGGACCACTCTTGGGGTTCAGGAGGATCAACAGCTTCTGGTCATCTCCAGTATCTGAAAACAATGTCATCAATTAGGTACCAATTAAAAAAATACTAAGCCAAATTTGTCAAAATATAAATTGTAATTTTTCCTTAAAGGGGCTTTTGTACCCTCAAATATTATTTAATATTCATCATCTATACTCTATAGCATATAAAACTACACTAAATATACTGTTTAAAAATTATATCTTACGTTACTGTGATTTTACACAAGCTTTTAAGTTATTTGATCCTGAAATTTGTTAAAATTGGCATTTTGGCATATACACTAGAGAATAGTACTAATCTAAAATGGTCATTTATAATATCCTGTCTTGAAACTGTGCACAAATATAATACTCAAACACGGAAAAATATGCATTCCAAAATCACACCCTTTGTTGGTGATCAGCACATTACGACCAAACCACTTCCCCAAATTAAAAACAAAATACTTAAGTGGATTTCCAGAAAAAGCAGCAGAGTACGTCAATAATGGCCAGTTTTTTTTGGATCAAAATCCTGCAAGGTCACGGGGCATAAAGATCGTCCCCATGTTATTTCTTATGGTTAGAATTTTGCCGATGGGACCTAGCTCAAAAAATTCCATTTTTTTCGGGTTATGGTGGGCCCAATATTTTTTCTGTTACTTTCAAATTAAAAACTAGTTGGCCTGAATGAATTATCTTTTTTTAGTTTAGCGGGACAAAACAGATCCCTTCATACTTGACTATGGGACTGACTGTATCCAATAAGTCTTATTTTCATTTAGGAGGCAGTGGCTTGTTGAGTTGCCAGCATACTTCCCTCCTCGCTACTCTATTTTCTACAGATGCACTTTGTCATAATCATAACAATCAAGCAAAACATTGTACTGAAAATAGAGAAAAATCGTAAAAGTAAGATTTTCATGAGAAACATTTCTTCGGTTGTTCCCAAAAAGGTGGCAGTTTTAAATTTAAGTTCAGAGATTTCAAAGGACCCTTGAAAACTTCATCAAGATTGGAGTAGACATTTTGTCTGGTAGAGAGCAAACAAACAAATTTGAAGATAATTATTTGATGTGTCACGAAAGATGATTAATCATTCGCTTTCTAAAAGATTTTAATACTAATAGTACCGGTATGTGTGCAAAATAAAATAGACTGGTGGAACACAAAGAGATATAATTAGTATTACTATGTAATGATGTTCTCCAAGCAAAACTTATTGTAGGTAATCATTCCATAACTAGCATAGATTAACTATACGGGCTTCTCATAAAAGAAGATATTATCAATTGGACAACCGACAGTGCTGGCTCGAGCATTAAGCGCGCGACTCTGATTCGGTAGGTCCCAGGTTCGAATCCCATTGTGACAGGCAATTTTCACTGAAGGTTTTTTCCGAGGTTTTCCTCAGTCGTTAATGCGAATACAAGGGATTGAGTTCTCTTAAACAGCACTCGCACATCCCTTCACAATTGTCCTATCCACAGCCTATTTTCTAGTACCCTATAACAGGTTTAATTCCCTCGTCAAAAATTTAATTGATGGTAAAAAGTCGTTCATAGCCAAACTGCTTATACGACACCAATGCGAAATGTTGCCTGTACATTTTTATAACAAATGGTTCTAGAAATTCTTAGGGTCGAACCCATGAAAACAGTGTAATGGAAGTGGAACCCATCATTGAACGTCACGTCATAATTTTTTAACATTGAGACGATTCCACGACTCTCCATCTACCTATGAATATGATCTGTGGCATATTTTCCCACCCCCGTTGTTGGATGAGCGAAGAGAAGACGTCAATTTCATTTACCCTGAAAAAAAAATAGCTCGGGTGTTGTATTTCTCTCTTTGTTCGCTCTCTACCGGGCAAACGGCACATGCGATCTTGATGAAATTTTCAGGGGACCCTTGAAATCTTTGAACTCAGATCTGCCAAGTTTCTTGGTACAACCAAAGGAATATTTCTCGTAAAAATCGTACTTTTAGGGCAACGAACAAAAATAATCAATCATATAGAAGCTCATCCATCAACGTGACTGGAAAGGCCTTGTTAAAATTTAATATGTGAAGCGATCAAGTGCATGACTTTCAGTACCTACTCTCGTTCCAATGAATGCAATCTTATGTAGCCTCCCTGAAAAGTATAAAGCGAGGCTGTGGAAATTGTAACAGAGGGGGGGGGGGGGGCAAGTTTTTAGCATATTATGTGCGTTGAACTTGAATATCGTAAACCGGCCCTGGCTGGATAGTCATTGAATCTAGACATCGGGCTCCACCAGAACATAACGAGAAAAACAAGAAACCGATGTAAACAACATTTCCAAAACCACTTTCGAAGGTTACGGTCGCGTGTGTGTTGACAGTAATATAGGCCGCGCCTTCTACATCATCGGTGTTCTGTACGTTGCCATGGAAACTACCTTCAAAGATGACGTCGCCCCCTCGTGCATCAGTGTCCATCAGTGGTGGAATCACAAGCGGTGGTAGGCAGTTGCGTAACTACGGGGGGAGGGGGCACAATTCGGGCAACATTTTGTAAACTGACAGTAAAACTGACAAGTCTTCAGAATTTTAAAAATTATCGACCAAACCACGTTAAAACCTAGTAAAATACCATAAATTGCAATGTTATTTTAAAAAAAAAATTGTAACAACTTTTTTTACGGGCAACGTTCGCCCCCTCCCCCCCCTCAAAAGAAAACAAAACAATGGCTAGTCACGCCACTGGTGCTAGGAACCGCCAAATTCGATAAAAAGTCGTGTGTTATGTTTTATCAGTTTGTTGTCGTCAATCGCGCCCATGCAGCCTTGGGCGGCCAGATTACGAGGCCGCGAGAGAAACGGGAAACAAAAAGTTTGTGATTAGCTAAAAAGTTTAATTTCTGTTCGTGCACTATTGCATTGTTGTCACCCTCAAGGTCAATGTCGCGCGCGTGATTTGTTGCCAGTGACGTCACGGATATTGTTATCGTTTCACAAACAGCTGAGTCTATAAATATCGAATTATGATATGTTGTGTTTGTGCTGTGTTCACGTAATATTGCAGCTACTAGTGGTGCTATCCCGCATTACGCAACATGAACTGAATAATAATAATTAATTAATAGTAATTACGCAGTGCACGGCAGATGAGCGAGACAACAAGGTCGCCCCCCCCCTTCCCCCTCTGTCGAGAACCAGAAATCAATTATTTAAATGCTTCCCCTCCAGCATCAGATCTCGCGGACCAGACGTAACTCCAGAGATCAGCGCAGGGTAGGCCTATCTAGTAACTAGGCTTTTCAACGCTTTCTACATCGAAAAGTGTGTTTTTTACAGACAACAATTTTTTTTAAATTTATTAAGTTCTTATAGGCCTACACAATTGAAGTGTACGGACGGCCACAATTTTTTCTAATTTTATTTAATAAGTCTATACCCTGGAGTGCCCCTGTAGGCAGGGGGCATGGTACAAGGATATCTCTGGGTAAGGAAGAATATCATTGGATCATGGGCAGGGACGACCGACCCTCCTTAGGGTACTCTTTAGCATACTAACAATGCATAATACAAAATTAGAACGCAAAAATTACAATGCAGACGTAATAGTGGTGAAATAAGAACAAAATTAATTGCACAGGACAGGTCAAAAGCTAACTTTACCCAGAAGAGAAAGTATGGGAACAATGCGGTCATAAGAATATTATAAGAAGGAAAATACACTAGTAAGCATTGTGATAATTAGTAAGAAATATAATAATACAAATTTGTATGTCTGGGAAGATGCAAACACACATAACAAAAACTTGTAGAAATACAGCCAAACCTTACACACTCAAAAGAAATGAGATCTAAAAAAAGGGCCAAGCTCATCTACCCTTCCACATTTGCGCATTCTTAATTCATAAACGTACAGTGTCCCATAACAGCATCCTCGAAAAGCTTGGCAAAATAGAATTTGCGATTATTAATTTAAACGAAATAGTTCATCCAAGTTCTTTTTTCTAATTAATTAAAACGCAATAACATGCAAATTTTATTTTGCCAAGCTTTTCGAGGATGCTGTTATGGGACACTGTACGTCTATGAATTAAGAATGCGCAAATGTGGAAGGGTAGATGAGCTTGGCCCTTTTTTTAGATCTCATTCCTTTTGAGTGTGTAAGGTTTGGCTGTATTTCTACAAGTTTTTGTTATGTGTGTGTAGGTGGTATAACCATGGTATAACGACGGTATAAGGACTGGACCCCAATTCTTGAGTTCGTGGGAGATGACTGTTGAAAACGCAATTTGAAAACGAAGTCGTTTTCGTTTGACACTTTAAAAAGATATGCGTATAGCAAAGAGCTCGAAAAAGTTCTATATTTATTCTAGATGGCAGTGCCTTCATAAACGCGGGCCAATCGAAAGACGAGTTGCGTGAAATGATTTGATTGTTGCAATTATGTAAACAAACAGATGAGCAAGCGCATATTATTTTGACACCTTGCTTCGACATTGTGTTTGTGTGTATTGTGTGACAGAACTATGTTGTGCTGGCCTAGGGTTGGCTAGGCTTGCCAAACATGTAATGTAAGTAATAATTTTATCTAGTCCTATAGCCTAATGGAACTTTAGACCTACACTGTTGTACTAAAATAATTTTCTACATCTGGGCCTAGGTCAGGGACGGTTTCTGATTTGTTTTATGAGAGTATAATGACAACTTTTCTCATTTCACACATAGAAGCAAAATTTAAAATGTCCGCCATTTGTTTACGTATCGCACTTTCCCGCCGTACTCTGCTTATACCGTCAACAAGTGTCAAGTAACTATGGTACTTGTTGATTGTATAAGGCTTATTTTAAAACCTTTATTTGGAAGCCTTCCAACAAACTTTTCAACTTTTTTTTTCAAAAGAGACTATAATACTATAACCTTAATGTCCATGTAAAATATGAACATTGTAGCCCCACCCGCCTGGGCAGAATCGCGGGCCGACGTATTAGATGTTAGCAGTAGCTAGCAGTAGTAGGAGTAGCTAACATCCTTAAAGTGATTTGGAGCATGTTTCAAGCCAGTTGTTCACCAAGAAGGAAGGGTCGTACCCCAATAAAATTTGGCATGTGTTGTCAGGTACCTACAATCCCCTCGATTGTGATAGTTTTCAAGTTCACATCACGTTACATGACGGCTGGGTAACACCTCGAAATCACCCCAACTCTGCTTGGTGTATAAGGTGCTTGAGTGTGTAGCGCACCGCGGCTTGGCTGCGGCGCCCTAACGGGCACCTAGATAAACTGTTTCGACCCAGAAAGTGTGGTTGTCACTATTATTAAAATGGGGGGTAAGGAGGGGGAGGTTCCCCCGAAACATGTTTGATCATGGCCAGATGATGATGATGATGATGATTTTTGTTGCTTCAACGTCTCTATTACGTCTCCGTCGTATAAGGTGTGTATTCGACACGATGAGTGGTGATAGATGACGAAGAAGGACGATAACAAAAAAACATGCCTTATACGGGATTCGAACCCACGTCCTCGTAGAGCCATACGCTTCGGACCAGCGACCTAATCGTGAATGAAACTGCGGATGGCATGTTGAATTATAAATTCGATTAGCGGAATTCAATTATTAAGAACAATCGAAGGGAATATAAATTTATAACGGAGCTGAGTACGTCGAATATATCCCAATCCTTACTGAGTGAAAGATCTATGACTAAATGAAAGTGTTCATTTTGAAGAGGTCATAAAACTAGCAGTTTTAAATCAAATTTTTAACAAACTGTCAAATTCAAAACATAATAATTAAATCACTTTGGTCCTGGATCATCTGTTCGTCCCCATCTGTAAAACTGCTTACGTTCGTGCTTCTTGCACGTGTAATGAAGAGCTGTGTTACACCACATGCACCAGGTCTGTTTGATAGGTGAAGAGATATAGGTATCTTAGTTTAGCTAAAAGTCGAGGTTCGTTATGTTTAAAAGATGCCAAACTAAAGATTAAGCACGTTGCCTCCACATACGTGTGCTGACCAGTACGCTAAGTTTACGGTCTTACTTCATGGTGAACGTGTGTCTCACAAACCTGCACGGTACGCGTGTTTTATCAGGAAGCTGAATATTATTTATTACACCGTGTGTTGATTGTCAGGGTAAACATTGATAACTTGACGATAAACTCATTTAAAATATACCAGGTAAAAAACTGAATTTGAAGAAAACAATTTTTAAAATTTGTCAGTGTACACAAAGATGTGATTTATGTAAAACAAACTTGAATTCCGGAACAACAGTTTTATTTAATTGTCAGTATTCCAATACTAAACTAATAACATGGCTATTTCTTCCTCTAAGAGTAAATATGTACGCATTACTACAAAGTCAATGATACCACCACGTCTTGTCTTGTCTTGAGGGGATTAGCAATGTTTTCAACGGGACTGTTCACTGTCGCAACCGAGATATGGGCCGCGACTCTCGTCCTATTAAATATGTACGCATTACTACAGACTCAATGATACCACCACGTCTTGTCTTGAGGGGATTAGCAATGTTTTCAACGGGACTGTTCACTTTCGCAACCGAGATATGGGCCGCGACTCTCGTCCTATCATCGATAAAGTAACTGTAAACAGATACTCGATCAATGTCACAAGCCAGTATAGCAACGTCCATCTATAATTATCACGATCACATTTCTTGTGAATCAATAAACTAACGGTGGATTATTAATAAACATCTAGAAACGAAGTTGATTTTCTCCAGGGTACAAATCAAATATATTTTCTCACCTAGTAATTTGCTTATTTGGAACAACACTCAACATTTGTTGACACAATATTATAATAAAGAATGTGCAAAAACAAAGTTGTAATAAAATTTCGTGCTTTTCCAAGTTGTGATTGGATTGGATTGGAACGCAATCGAATTGAACCACATTAATTCCACAAATTATTTTTTATTGAAATACTTGTACTTGTTGTACTTGTATGTAAACTCAATGCTTGATGCCACGAGAACAGCTCAAAGCGTGAAATCGATTCATTATCTAATAGCGTAAAAATAGTCTGGCAACATGTCTCACAACATGTTAGAGTAGAGGCGCAACGTTTATGATTTTCACTCTCATACAGACTATCCGTGGAAGAGTAGCCTACGGCAGAACACGGTATTGTTCCCAGACTTCGAGAAACTTTGCATCAGTAGGCGTCGGGAGCGCCGCGAACAAAATTATATGAAATATATTGTGAAGAAAGAACGTCGCCTAGTTTGCCGTGTCGGTGCTTTCGAGTCTAGAGCACATTGTAGGTGGCGTCGGGAGCGTCGCGACGCTTCTCAATGGCTTTCATTTAGAGTGGAAACAGCTCTACGGAAAGTGAGCAACAAGTATTTTATTATGATCTCGCTCCTACTCGAGTAAACACCCAACAGACGATGAGTGGGTGACAGACGACGTTGAAGGACGATTACAAAAACCCAAGCCTTATGCGGGACTCGAACCCACGTCCTTGTAGAGCCAGACGCTTCGGAGCGCGGACGGCTCCACACTTGTATAGATAGACCTCGAGTGTCAACGCTGTTTAGCTGTATTATCGTTGTGTAGCCACTCAGAGGTGATAGCACAGGTGATAGGCTAGTTCTCAACTTGGTTCGTGACTGTCAACCGCAAACCATCTTCAGCGCTCGTGCTGGTATTGGTAAACAACACAGCTGTTGCACCATGACCACGACTAAGTCCGGGTTGTTCCTCGCCACAACAACAACAACAACAACAACAACAATTTCAACAACAACAACAACAACAACAACTTCGTGTCGTGTGTGGGAAGAGGAACAGGAAGGCGAACACAGATACAAGGAAGATTGTATGGATATTTTTAGCGTCAGCTGTTAGGTCATCATGCGTCACTCTAGCCCATGTTGGGGGTTCTCACGTCTCGTTCTTTGGCAAGTTCGTGTTGTCACGGTCGTCAGGAAAAGGAAGAGGGGCCCCGACAAGTAATGAACACACACCCCTATACTTACTATAGCTGATGTTTGAGAGACGACTGTATCTCTTTCCTCGCCTTTTACGATAAGCAGAGAGGTACTTTGGGCCAAATTCTACCCCGTGTCCAGACATGAATATTTCAGCGCCAGTAGAGCGAGTAAAATACATAGAATGGCCGACACGCGGTTTTAGCAAGTTCCTGTTCGCTCGCCGACTGACACGGTGACACCACAGATGATTGAAATTTTGGACAGTTGTCATGGAAGCAGATATGGAGGGCTCTACAGCAACACTTTTCTAAAATTTCCACTCAAATAATAAAAAATAAAAAATCATTTTCACGATTTAGGATTTTGTAGTGTAAAATTGTCCGTATTCGTGATGTTATTCTGACTGATTAGTGCAAAGTATCGAAAATCTCTACGACCGTAGGGCTGTCCTTGTACATGATCCCATGTAGGCTTCATTGACCACTTTGCGAAGTTTCACGTTCGTCGGATACTCCCTGGCAGAGCGAATAGCTAGGTGCCAACTGTCAAATGTGTTCTTAGCTTCGTTAGGTACGCTCTTACTAAATAGTAAATAATATAGAAACATTCCGTTCAGATTTTGTTGTGGGTGGAGGTGCCGGGTATTTATATGTCAAAATCGGGGGACACCAGCCCAGCCCCCTTCCCAAGGGTAGAATCGCCAAAATCATGTTGCATAGAAACCTATTGATGGGTAGTGTCAACTGAAACAAATGTCCTGTTAGGTGTTGATCGTGGGACGTGAAGCAGAGGAGGAACCTGCTCCCTCATGTGCCTTCCACTACCTGCAACTACTTTCCACTACAAGACGTACAGCGAAGGGACTAGGAACCAAATACACACCGTCCCCTTCTCAGATTACTCACAAGAAAAGAAGACGACGTGAGAAACTAGGGCGCCTCAACCGGTTATAGGTCATATTGAAGATTGACATCCCCACCCCTTGATTAATTATGTCACAAAAATACATGATGATTTTTGACGTCTCATTTCTATGCACTAAGGTTAATCGAGACGATGAGTGGTGATAGATGACGATGAAGGAAGATTACAAAAAAAACATGCCAAATGCGAGATTCGAACCCACGTCCTCGTAGAGGAATATACGACCATCGACCGTGGACGGCACACATAAAAAGTTACGAATATAGAAAGAGCAGGAAAATATATAATTTTTCCGACGTTACTCCATAAAAAGAGCTCATAATTTTGTCCATCTTTTCACAAATAAAATAGCACGATACGGCGTGGTGTGGAAGTGACATGGTGTCCAGACTCGTGACTGAGGATTACACTAGGACTAGGTCGTAATGAAAGTTTCAGCAGGCGGCGCCGGGTCGATAAGCGTAAGATATAAACTCTTACAAACACTCTACTATAGTGTTGCGATAACGAGGAACACTCGAAACATCCACGAGGAAGTCAAACAAGATTAGTTTATAAAAACATTGTCATAGAAAGGCATGGAATGGGCGGCATGAACTTATACACTTTTACGGTGCCCTTGTACGGAGTTTTACTTGTACTTGTGTAGCTTAGGTATGTTATGTAACGCTTATGTTGTAATTACAATCAATAATGTTGTTTGTTGACACATTCTTGACACACAGGTCCGAGACAGACAGACAGACAAAAAGACAGACAGACAGACAGACAGACAGACAGACAGACAGACAGACAGACAGACAGACAGACAGACCGAGGGTTATATTAGTATAATGTAAAGTTATTTAATGCACAGTGCACAGATCCATCGGTTATGCTCATACCTTGTCATTCTGCATTCTTGATCATCAAGTAGCATAATATGTGCTCAAGGAAGACACTTTCTCTGTTGGTTTATGTAGGTACAGAGGGCGTCAACACAAGTCACTCTGAGGGGGACAGACCCGTGCTGGGCAGAACCAGCCACAGGCAGTGAGGTCGTCACATTTCTGTCGTGGCCTTACAGGGGGCGGTCCCTGGCGTCGAATGCCAGAGCTCGCGTCTAGTTTCGGGTGAAGTACCCCCTAGCTGATGCGAGCGAGCTCTTTGCCTCCTTGTATGACCAGCAGGGGTATACCCCGGGCCACACGGACGGGAGCAAGACTTCGGTGGATCTGGATGACTTGTCCTTTATCACGAGAGCTCAACCGCCAATAAAACTTGTGTACAATACAATTATCTGCTGTCAAAGAATCCTACACAGGCCTATCTGCACGTTGTTATCACACGCGTCTTTAAGAGATACCGATAAGAAAGATAAGATGTCGCATCCAGCTTGAGATTCGAGCAGCCACCACGGCGGCCCGGACTGCAGTTTTGTTGCTGGTCTCGCTCGGCAGCTCTGATGAAACTGATCTGTCCAACTGAGTTGTGACCCAAGACACTTCGTTAGCGGTGCTGACTGCTTCACCTGGGTTGTGATACTTCATCCTGATCCTGGGCATCAAGTTAGCAGCTTCGAGAGATTATCTTGTATGTTACGACTCACTGCATCAGTTCAACCGTCGGGGTATCTCGGAGGTTACCCTCCAAATAGTTTTTAACAGCTCATAATCCAAAAGTGATTCTAATAGTTTGAACAGCTCGAAATCCAAAAGTGATTTACTACTGTATATATTTTTATCATCTCTATATCATACAATATATTATTACCAAGATTTTAACTGGCGACATGGACTAGATTCCGACGCCATTACACGAATGAGAAAGAAAGAAAGAAAGAAGACTCACTGCACATTGCAAGGGTGCAAGTGCAGCCGTACGTGGGGGAGACCTTAGTCCACTGCCTCCTGGATGCTACTCGAGGAGCAACCGAGTAGCATCTAGGAGGCAGGGTATTAGTCAATGCACAAGATAGTCTGAGAGCAAAATGATATACTATCTAGGCGGCCTAGACAGTGGTAGTAATTGAATTAAATCGTTGAGGAAATTAAGCCCTCTAACTTCCTCTGTCTGGACCGGAGTAGAATTGTGGGGCCCAGGGTATTCCAGACTGTCTTGCAAACATCTTAGCGGAGTGTGACGACCTCTGGCAGTCGTCGTCGGGTATCCTGACGATCTTTACTGTTTAGACAAGAGCTGCACCATGAATGAGCGTGTCTTTGTCTGCACATTGTAAGATGCACTCAAGTGGCTCACAACAGATAAGACACAGGAGCGTCTGCTGCACATTGTGCGCACTCAGTGCACTCTGAGTGACTCAAGTGACAGACAACAGACCATGACCATTCACACAGGAGACAGGAAACCAACGACTGCACGGGAGAACACGTTGGTGGAGGAGCCAGTGATGTTACAGTTACAAACTGCAGACAGTACAGATTAATATAACACTTGTCTCCAATCTGTTATCAGGGACCACCGTATAGCCCACCAACTGTACTTGACAGGCTGTTGCAAGGGTCCAAAGTACAACGGTTGCGCCCATTCAACCGAAAAATATTTTTTTGGTTTATTTGGATTAAGGACGCGTCAACCGTTAGGTCATAATGCACCACTCTAATTTAGGGGGGGGGAGGAGGGGCCCATGCTGGTCAGAGGAAGTTCTCACGTCGCGGTCGTCATTGTCTTTGTCATCGTTCGTTGTGTCATTGTCGTCGTCGTCGTCGAGAGGTCGTCAAGAGAAGGGGGCAAGGTCCCCGACGATTGCCAGAGCTCGCCTCTAGATTCGGGGAGTAATATACTACCCTTCTTATTAGCTGATGTTTGCGAGGTGGACTTTTTCTCTTGAATCGCCTTTTACGATTAGCAGAGCCATGCTCTGGGCCAATTCTACCCCGGGCCAATCGAGAAAGAAATTTTGTTTTTAGACAAAAGCTTCGTTCCGGGGAAGAAACCCAACAAAAAAATCAAAATCAGTGTAATTTGGATTCAAATCTATTGACATCACAGCTAATGATCATAGCTCGGCATTAAACGCTCGTAGAGTAGAGGGTCTCTCTGAAGTCATGAGCGGCCGGGCGGGTGGGTCATCCATTACGCGGGGCACGATCGAGTGACCTAGACGACCCGAGTCCCAGGGGCAACCCCGTCTTATTGACTGACGCAGGTTGGGGGATCCCAGGAAGAACGACCATCACAACACTAATGACTGATTGATTGCGAGTTCGACGTCCTCTCCTATAGCGTGCACGCGCTCACCTCGACTTACGACCAAAATACCTGTTTGACAGGCGGTGCTTTGTGAATATAGGTACTTGCCTTGAACGCAGAAGAAACTACGTTTTTTATGGTTTATTTGGATTAAGGGCGCGTCAACCGTTAGCGTTAGGTCATAATGCGCCACTCTAGTCTAGGAGATATGTAGAGGAGGGGCCAATGCTGGTCAGAACCATCCACAGGTAGGGTGAAGAAGGGGGGGGGGGGTTCTCACGTCGCGGTCGTCATCGTTTGTTGTGGTTGTGTCATTGTCATCGTCGTCGGGGAGGTCGTCAAGGGAAAGGGGAGGTGTCCCCAACGACGATTGCCAGAGCTCGCCTCTAGTTTCAGGGAGTAATATACTCCCCTCTTACTAGCTGATGTTTGCCAGGTGCACTTTTTCTCTTGAAACGCCTTTTACGATTAGCAGAGCCATGCTCTTGGCCAATTCTACCCCGGGCCCAGACGGGGGAGTATAGTCACAACCGGGGGGTTTTGGATGTGAACACCCCTCTGGGCCCGGGGTAGAATCTTCGATCGTACGAGGCGAGAAAAGAGGCAAGGTCCATCTCGCAAACATCAGCTAATATGTAGGAGAGTATTCTATTGTGCTCTAAATGATTAGGGGTCTACGAATAGCTCTGAAAATGACGAAAATGACACAAATCCAAGTCACTTCTCGCGCTGACCAGGACTTTAGAGACGAGCTATGGAAGTCATCGAAGAGACCCCACACGACCTGTACCCCCCCCCCCCCCACACGACGACGACAGAGACGACAGAACGATGACAAAGACGATTACGTTCACAATGTGAGAACCCCTCCCCCCTTCCCCTTTCATCGCCTTGCCTGTGGCAAGAGTGCAACAACAATCAAGCTAGCAATTATTTATTTACATCCACACAATGTACCGAACCGAGCTCCGAAACATCCCATGGCACTCTGTGTGTGACTGCAGGACAACACTATGTCAGATGGAGGTGTAAAAGTCTAATTCCGTCCTGACCTTCAACAAACCCGGTCTTCTTCATCTCCCGAGGAATGCAGACGTCTACCAGACCAGACGAGGCCCATGTGGTTGATGTACATAGAGCCTACACGAGTCGGCTATGGAAGAGTTTCTAGAGGAGCCAAACAACACCAGCTCACAACCTGCCATGTGCGGGATTCGAACCCACGACCAGCACAGGCCTGTCCACCCCTTGTCCCCCCTTACGTTCCAACCCTTGGACAGAGGTACATGGTGGTAGCTCACACTTATAGAAATTGTTTTATCTTGGAGGCGCGAATAAACTACTAATACTAATAATGATAAAGTCCAAGTATGCTAACCTTGTTTAGAATTATTATTTTATTTCCAATGTGTAACTAAGGTTATAGATATTGACAACATGTCCCTGGCTGTTTATGATGTACACACACACGCACCGTATATTTGAAATACAAGCTATTTGGCCGACTAAAAGTGCCTCGTCAAACTATTAGATCATTGTTTGCCACCTGTAATTAATATTTAATAGTGTTTACTCGGGCGCCGCACGGACGTGTAAGGCCAATGTTGACTTGTCACACGGAAGGTCGCCATCTGCAGCGCTACGAGCGGCGGCAAGATTTACACAATCCCAGTGGCGTATACAGAAATATTTCGAGGGGGGGGGGGCAAATCATCCGGAAATAAAATAATATAACGTTGCGAAGATGTGGGGGGTTCTTCCTCCCATACTTAGCTCCGGCAGATAATTTATCTCGTAAGCTTTGGTTAGGTATACGCGTTGTCTCTTGAAACGACATCATTAGATTCATTGAACTCAGGTCTATACAGTTTCGAGTTTAAGTTTCCATACGTACCTTGTAAAATGTTGATTATTTTCAATGAAAGTTGATTGCCAAGATGACGAGAATGGAAAACGTTTTTGTGACGTTAGTTTAGTTTAAAACGGATTTACATTGCCGAAAGTGACTTCTAAATGGTTCTCCCTGTTTTTCATGACAACTGACACACTAATTCAAGCCACCGTGTTTTTATTATGAATAAGCTTCTTTATAGTGGTGCCGTGGTAAACAGACACAGTTTTCAATTTACGTGATAAACGATATGTTGGGTGCAACTGCACTGCAATCAATACCACCTTATCTCTCCTTGCTGCACCAGCCATGCAACAGGACAGGACAGGCAAACAGCTTGCAGGTGTAGTGCAGGGAGAATCATTATCCTCTCTGAATCAGGTTTCATAACTGAATACACGTTAAATAAATAAATAAATAAATAAATAAATAAATAAATAAATAAATAAATAAATAAATAATTTGTATACATTTAACTATCAACCGTGCTCCGTTAGCAGTAAAATAGTTAGTTCACTTCATGAGCTCAGGCAGGCTCAGGATCAGGCATAGATATTGTCGAGCTCACGGGCCAACATGTTCAAACGGTTCGGAAGATTTTTTTTTTTATAAAGGACGCGTCAACCGTTAGGTGGTCATACTCATAACGCACCACTCTAGCCTAGGGGACATGGGGAGGAGGGGCCCATGCTGGTCAGAACCAGCCACGGGTAAGGGGACAAAAGGGGGGTTCTCTTGTCGCGGTCGTCATCGTCTTTGTCATCGTTCGTTGTGTCATTGTCATCGTCGTCGGGATGGTCGTCGGGGAGGTCGTCAAGGGAAGGGGAGGTGTCCCCGACGACGATTGCCAGAGCTCGCCTCTAGTTTCGGGGAGTAATACTCCCCTCTTACTATAGTCTATCCATCCTTGAGGTACAAAGTGACCATCGGCGGACGAGACCGGGATCGGTCGTCCCGTCTATTGTCTGCATTTTTCCTTTTCCACCTTTTTTGGCGTGACCGAACTTGGGAGCGAACATGGGTTTGTTTCTACCTGCCTTCGCCCATTTCAAATCTATTGTGATGAAAATAATTTATTCAGCAAAATATTTTTTTTATAATTGTAAATATTTCATAACGTGGTTCAAATGTGTAGCTTGAGTTATGAAATGTGTTTTTTCCCCCTAGTGTCTACGATCAAAACTGACTGAAATACATAGATATTATTATATTAGTATATAATATTATCAAAATATGTTATAGAAGCATTATCCGTAACTCAGTCAGTTTTTATCGTAGAATTTCGTCAAAAAAAATGAAATTGAAGACGCACGCTTAATATTTCAACAACGTTATTAGATATTTGCAATTAAACAAAAAAATCAATAAATAAATTAAAAAAACCCTCAGTTTCTAGGATGGTCTATTTTACGACTACACGCGACAACCCTTAGCAGCTGCCTCATACCCATACCCGTCGCGTCCGTCGATGGTCACTTTGTACTTCATGGATAGATAGACTTTAGCTGATGTTTGCGAGGTGGATTTTTTCTCTTGAATCGCCTTGTACGATTAGCAGAGCCATGCTCTGGGCCAATTCTACCCCGGGCCCAGAAGGGGGAAGAAAAGTTTGGAGCTTTATTATATGGGCGGAAATTGAATTTTAATATCCGAAAATATGGTTGAGGTTTAAAATAAAGATGTATTGAAGATTTGAACCAATCTCACCAAAAATCTTCGATAAATTAGTGCCGTTATTCACGATTTAAATGTAACTCAGGCAGGTGACATCTCGAACCTGACGCAGGAAGCTCAGTGTGGAGGCGTGAGCACTGATCACTGAACAAGGTCGGAACATTCCCAAACTTCCTGTGAAACACACAACACTCGTTTCCGCTGCGTTCAGAACTGTTTTAAAAACAGTTTCCGGCACGACAGACAGACAGACAAACAAACAAACAGACAGACAAACAAACAAAGAGAGTTGTTTCGGTTTAGGCGGGAGTAGGAAGCGTAGTCGAGTTGAAAATAACGGGGTTGGGAAACTGTTTCGTCTCACGCAGATCCACGGGGTATTTGAACCCACCCGACGATTGACCGATTCTCTAGCTACTAGAGATGGGAATTTTGGCCCGACTTTCGGGCCGGGCCGCTTTCCTTATTTATTTTCGGGCTTCGGGCCGCTTCGGGTTTTCGGGCCAGTTACAACGGTACTAGTTGGAACTAATAAATACCATAATAGACAATCTGTTGTCTGAAATGACGTCGTCAGAGCCTCTGCCGAGTCTAAAAATCCTCATGATATTTATAGTTTTCGAAAGAACCGGTCTTCTGGGCTGACTTTCGGGACGGGCCAGGATCATCACCTTTCGGGCCGGGCCGCCGTTTAAAATAATTCGCATCTCTACAGCTACTCCATCAACCGGTGCGTTCGACAACCGCGCTGCCAGTGGTCGGTCACTTACCTGGACACATCGAATATGGTTCGCGGAACAGACTAGCGGGGATGCCCACACAATTTGATTTCCATTACTACTTATAGTTTAGTACAATGGGAAGTGTTTAACTTTAAACCCTTAGATTATACTTCGCTATTATGGTTTGGCTTTTTTGTTTGAACAAATTCGCAACATTTAAAATATTATTGGAGTTACTACTTCGATCAAAATAATAAGAAATTGTGGTCACTTGTACAAAATATCCTGTATGAAGACGTTGGTAATGTCTGCTATCCTTGGAGCCGTACGCGCTGGTCCGAAGCGTATGGCTTTACGAGGCCGTGGGTTCGAATCCCGCATAAGGCATGGGTTTTGTAATCGTCCGTCACCTCCATCAATCACCACTCATCGTCTCGAATAGCCTTAGAGCAACAAAATCATCAATTATCATCATCTAATGACTAGGAGGCCCCATGCAATGAGATGACGCTCTCAGGAAACTGCGTATTATTAATTTAGAGGTAAGTGTATATAGCATTTTCACGTGTTAGTTTATAGCGTTTTGTAGCGTCTATTTTTTTGGCTACCCTCAACACCTTGTGTACGAACTTTTTTCATATTTTAAATTTTAAATTTGGTCATCAAGGTTGAATTAATATCAACTGAATAAAAAGGTGTATTTAAACAAATAATAGATACAATGGAAAAATAAAATAGGTCTGGAAAACCTATTGTAGCATCTATTCAGAAGACGCTCGTACTTCAACTATTATCATTGGCCGAGTCTGACCCATATCCGTGTTGGAGAACCAAGCCTACGGACGGTGACGGTGAAGAGTAAGTAAGTTATGCAACTCATCAATTACTCAACCTGCAACCACTCGGGTGTGAAGAAGCCTACACAGGTTCTAGCACCAATCCGTGCTGTGGCCTTCCCACGAGAGCTGGGGTGTTAGTATACAGACTTTGTGTATGTCAATGTTAGCTATAGCAAGGACGTTTAGAATGGAAGCACAGCAGTGAAGAGTGTTGTGCCGAACTGTCTAGATAACAATTGCGTTATCTATAATTATCTAATCTAGATAACAGGATTTCAAACTATATACTATCTTATTGCAGTGTCCACGGAAAAATTACAACTAGTCATTTGTGCGTTTTGTTTTGGAGCAGCATAATGTTAGAAAATCCCCCTTGCCAAACAATATGTTTGTATAAGAGTAAGTGGGGGTAGGGCCCTCTAATTGCAAAATAATTGAGCTTTCGGCAACTTTCCGAATAAGTTGCAGTTCCCCGAATATCGTCCGGCACCATACTGCCTGTCATGCATGGACATCATACAGAGCACGCTGCACGCGACTGTGTTCCGTGTTCGCACGATCGCGGGCAGGATTATCGACGCTCTTAGATCATGGGACGATAAGAGTGCGATCATTTGTTGCAAACAACAACATACAGTTGCCACCATTCTATCCCCCGTGGTTCGTAGTGTTATGCCATGGAGGGCGGCACTGCAGGCGCGTAGGAACGTTTTGAAAGTTGGGGGAGGCACATTTATTAGTGTAGTTTGTGGGCGGCAACTGGGGTCCGGGGTGAAGCCCCAGCCGCCAAAAATTTTCACCATACTATACAGTTATTTCGTCATGTTTTAACAGCACTCGGACTCCTACAAACGATCTGCGATCTAAAAACTAAAACAATTAACGTGAAGTGGCCCATTATAGTAAATTTCAACCTATTTTTTATGTAATGAAGCAGCATACAGGCAAACATTTGTTTTACCAAGGTGACTGTCGAATTGTATAAGTGTATGTGCATATACTACGGAAATTTACCCCCTCCCCCCTGGTTCCTACCACTGGGCGGCAGATGAGATGAGGGGGGGTCGGTCGATTACAAAACAAAAGTGATAATAATTTAGTCCCAACCTCTACCGCTCACTCCATGAACCTTCCCTATTGAGATCAAGATCGCGTCCATACTTGGTTGGTACATCCTTACAATTACATCACCATTAGTAACCAAATGATGTACGTCAACAAGGACCTCACTTGACGATATTAATATTATCGTGACCCGCGCTCGTTAATGGCATGTTGATGTTGTTTAGCCCAGATGCTGATAGACTTGTTGTCTAAGTCTAATGAGTGATGAATGACGCACTCGAGACAAGATATTATTATAATATGGCGTCGCCCTCGCGACAGACAATCACATTTAGAGGTCAGTGAAGACAATGCGGGTGTGGACGAGACATACATGTTGAAACCGCCGGGAGTAGGCTACGTGCAGGTCTACCCACGTCCGTGCAGAGATGTTGAAACCGCCGGGAGTAGGCTACGTGCAGGTCTACCCACGTCCGAGCGAGTGCGAGGTGGCCTTGCGAGCACCACTAATGGGACGGCTGACCTAGTGATAACACGATCACAACTTGACCTTTAGTTTATTGACGATTCTAAAGTGAGCGAGCCTCCGCGCGGAAGGTTTTGAGTTCGAGTCCCGCTCCAGTACATTGTTTTTACTTCTGATATTGACTGTTCTAAAGTGAGCAGCCTCTCTCCGCGTGGAAGGTTTTGAGTTCGAGACCCGCTTCAGTACATTGTTTTAGCCTTGCGAGCTCCACTAATGGGACGGCTGACCAAGTGATAACACGGTCACAACTTGACCTTTAGTTTATTGACGATTCTAAGTGAGCCCTGGAAAAAATTCCAGTGCGGATTGCCGGTCTCGGGGGGATTCGAAACCGCGACCTTTCGATTCAAGAGTTACACATGGGCCACCACTGTCGCTAGGCTGTGCCAAGATGTTACTACTGGCTCACTAATGTTCACCCACCCATGCTGTAGCGGCGAGCCAACACTTGTGTCAATCAATCCTTCCCGCGCGACGTACGTTTGTTGTTGTTGCGTGGACAGAAACTACGGTTGAGCGAGTACGAGTTTCCCACAGCAGCTGCTAGGTTAGGTAGCCTCCGCTGTGACTGATAGGAGAATGCCCCGGTCAGAGGCTCAGACGTGGGGCGAATATGTTTGTAACCCCATAAGATCAATGGTTAGCACGACTTGTGAAAGGGGTATGCGGGTAAATAAACAAGTCAGGGGTGACATCCAAAAATAATTATGGGTAGGCCATGGTGGTATATATCTTTAGGTGATTTCACTGCCAGAATTCTGTGGTCGCTTAATGCACGCAGTGCACGCGGTCGCCGACAGAATGCGCGACGTGTCAGGTGGTAGTCACGTGACGTAGAACTTACAAGATGGCGGCCTTGGGGACCAATCAGATGGCTCGAATTCGGAAATTCGAATGTTCCGCCTACGGATCTGAATGCACGGCCTTCAATAAAGTGCATACACACCGCCATCTCTCGAGGTATTAGAGTCGATAAAGAAGTTTGGAAAAACTTCTTTATCGACTTTCTCGTCACGTGACTACCACCTGACACGTCGCGATCCTGGCGGATTCTGTCTGAACTGCGTGCATTAAGCGACCACAAAAATAGCATTGCTGGATACGCAAGTGAAATCACCTAAAGATATACGCGTTTTAAAGTGAAATCCAGGGGCAGCACTGTCGGTGGGCGTAACGTGCATCATGGCCGGCCGGAGTAGCATTAGGAGTAGTCCTTCCCTAAGCAGCTGTGTATAAACTGACGATTTGAATGCTCAATAATTAATCTTTGGTGAATGTTGTGATATGTAATTAGGATGTAAATTAATGTTATGACATTAGTTAGCCTGTTGTGATGTTCAAAGTCATCCTGCAACTCATTGAAATATATTTATTTCCTTTTCCAAAGAGTCAATTTAGGCCTACTTTTCCCGATCGGTCCGATTTGATTTCCTACAAAACCAGATAGTTCCGGGCCATGTGTGACAAAATTATAGGAAATTATTTTACTTGCATCCTTTGTAATTTCTAATAGACTAGACCTACAGCCATTTCGTTAACCCATTTATTCGGAAAAAGCTGTTTCCCGTAACCTAAACGTACGTCGTTGGTGGTGCTTAACTCGGAAACTCGCAGCTAGGGCCTAGGCCCTCCTACGGAACGCCTAGATCTGTCTGAGAAACAATTTCGTGCTCAAAATTGTTATCAGAATCTTTTCTCCATGGGCGTAATATTATTGGTATTGACCAGCGATAGTTTATATTAAATAAGTTGCCGAGCAGGCTCGAAAATATCAAACAAATGATTGATATGGTGTACATCACGCCACTTAGGACGTTGTCTGAACAGCTGAACTATGTTCTCAGTCTCATTCTCATTCTCATTCTCATTCTCATTCTCAGTGTCGGTCTCATTACTAGAAGTATAACTTTCGGTCGTTTCTCGATGGGAGTATCAAACAATGCTATCAACATCAAACAAACAGACGAACAGCCCTGGAGTTGAAACATGCAGGTGGCCGACTGATTGCGATCTTAACAGTACTTTAAAGTGTTTACATAACGTTTCCATATCAATTTGACTCTGTACTATTAATTACTATATTATTTATTACAATTTAATAACTTTTTTGGTTACTCAACGTGATTTGGAAGTGTTTTAGTTTGATCGTTCTCCCGAGGCCGCCATTTTTTTAGTAATAAGAATGAAAAACGAGTGTGGTTATTTCGTTACTTGGTTTCTTTCCCCGTTCTCAGTCTCGATCTGGACCCTTCGTACATTGCTTCTGGCGTCACCGATTATTGATGACGTAAAACTGAGAATGAGAAATGAGACTGAGCCACGTTTTTCAAGCAATCAGACACGTCCTTATAGGCCTAGAAATGAACGACCTTATGACTAGCTGATGCTCGATCATCGCATGTTTTTAACAATCTTGCAATTTTATTTCATTCAAAGATAGTTTTAAAATAATGTTACACTATTAAACGTCTCCTACAGTATTTTTTCACGATTTAACTGACAAAAACATCCTAGATTGAGAGCTGTGTGTAGGCCTACACACGCCCACTTTAGGCCTAGAAATGAACGAACTTATGACAAGCTGATGCTCCATCATCACGTGATTTTTAACAATCTTACCATTTTATTTTTTTCATAGAGTTTAAATATAATCTTACACTATTTAAACGTCCCCTACAATACTTTTTCCCCGATTATCCGACGAAAACATCCTACCCTAGGCCTACTCCGGGTTACTTCAAATGTTATCGTCTCCGAAGTTCAACTTTCACGCTCGTTTTCAAAATTTAAAATTTTCCTATCTAGGATGTATACGATGTGGCTACAGGTATTCCACTAGACTTACAAACTCAATTTCATAAATTGGTAGTGTAGTTTTTGTTTTTATTGAGTGTTTATTTCAGTCGTGATCCAATGCAAGTGCCATAGGAAAACATACTTATAAACGGCCATATCGCAACGCAATGCTACTCCGGCGGGTTCGCGCTTCGCTCACCAGATGTCAGCCACTTTGCTTTTAAATCCGAAATATACCACCATGGGGTAGGCCTATACTCTCTTTCCTGGATAATGAAATACATCGCGTACAATGGGGGTCTGGGGGAAGCTCCTCAGCTAATGCAGGTCTAGGGCGCACAGCCCCGGAAAATGTTTGAATGTTGTCCTCCTTTGTAAATCAGTTTTTATAACTGAATAGGATAGACGTTAAATAAATAAATAAAATAAATTGGAGTTTATTAACATTTTTTTTTTTTTTACAAATTGTGCATCCCCCAGTAGTTATGCCACTGCTTATATACGCGTTGTGGCTTGTGGCACAGATGCTATAGGCCCACCAGTAAAATATATTTTTGAAATGGCTATTTATTTTATTGAATTTCACCTACCCATAGCGCAGGAATGCTAATGCAGGGCAAGTGTGGCCCTCTGTAGCCTGACACAGTGATTACATAGTTACAAGTTCAGATTAACATTACATCAAAGACAACAAGAGAACATGACATTTATAGAGTTATAGCTAGGCGGATAAGGCTAACAATTAGGGGTTTTGTGGTAGAGGTCTGAATTTTGGACTGTATACTCAGAACAATATTCTAAGAAAATTGCCTCGAGGTGCCATGACAAAATTCGTCCGGTTAAGGGGGTGGAAGGGGTTGAAATAATGGCATTTTAAAAAAATTCGAAAATTCAAATATCAAACTAAATTTAATCCTAATATTACAAAACTAATACATATTGAAGATAAAAGTCCAAAATTTAATAAAAAAAATACATATTACCATATATGTATATCTAAGCAGATTTTACACCCTTTGACTTTTATTAACAAATTTTCGCACTGTGCTGGGAGGATTGGCCTACCAGACGTGGGTTTTGTGATAGGGCCGTGAATTTTCCCTAAAATACTCAGAAGAATGTTCTCTAAAAAATGGCTCGAGGTGCCCTCAAAAAAGTTGCTTGCTTATAGGAGAAAAATGGGGTGTACTAAAAGGGGTTGATAACACTAAATAAAAAAATCTGTATTCAAATATAATATTAAGGACGCCCAAATTTAAAACATTTATTGTAGATTAAGATCTTAAGTTTAAATTTTAAAAAAAATTAAAATTTCACCATATATGTAAATCTGATCAGATTATGCGCCCTGACCACTTTTCATAAATTTACTCAATATTAACGAAAGTGTATCGTGTGACCACTTGTTTTTGTCCCAAATTATTCCTATATTACGAATTAGGACGAAAAGAACATTTTGCAATGCCTTGGGTACATTTCACACAATGAACTTTGACCCATTTTCACACATTTACTCCAAAATAACGAAAGTGTATAGTATGACCACTCGTTTAATCCCAAATTATGTCAATAATACGGATTAGGACGATTTTTTTAACACCTTGGGCACATTTTTTTGGGCAAACAGTCACATTTTCAAATACAAATGTTTACAACATTTAAGTTTAATTTATTAAATCGTACAACGCGCACAAGGTAACATACTCGTAAATAATTTGTCAAATTTAGGGCTGCTCTATAATAGCCTGGCAATAGCTTCCCGTTATCGTTACAGTTAACAGGCAATGTTAAATAATAAACCAATATTCCCGTTACCATTGCAGGGCCTCGTTCCCGGGCTATTGTGAATAGTCCTTGTGTAAATAACTCAATAAAAATCTAAATGAAAATTAAATTCGGAAAGTGTTATGGAACAAATCTTCGACTTCCCGTGCACTAATAAAATAAAAAAACTGTATTTATTTGTATAACACCAATAACTGTGCTTTTAAAGAAGATATTTTGACAAGTTTATATAACTTATTACCAATTCACTGATCTTTTATTCAAAACACTTATAACAAGAAAACAGTATTAAGACTATAGGCTATGGAGGATCGATTGACCAAAAAAGACTCATCCATCAACGTGGCTATATTATAATAGCGTTTGCAAAGCGGCCAGTATTCACAGTACATGATTCACACATCATGAATGTACTATTTTGATCTAATAGGTGTGTTGACACTCGACTACAAAACCACCAAATTGTTAGGTTACTCTAAATAGGCTATTTGACGCTTATTGTTAGAAAATGGATCAGAGTCCATTGCGTGAAAATATGCCCAAGGTATTACAAAAAAAAAATCGTCCTAATTCGTATTATTGACATAATTTGGGATTAAACGAGTGGTCACACGATAAACTTTCGTTATTTTTGAGTAAATGTGTGAAAATGGGTCAAAGTCCATTGTGTGAAAATGTACCCAAAAGGCATTGCAAAATGTTCTTTTCGTCCTAATTCGTAATATAGGAATAATTTGGGACAAAACAAGTGGTCACACGATACACTTTCGTTAATATTGAGTAAATTTATGAAAAGTGGTCAGGGCGCATAATCTGATCAGATTTACATATATGGTGAAATTTTAATTTTTTAAATTAAACTTAAGATCTTAATCTACAATAAATGTTAATTTGGCGTCCTTAATATTATATTTGAATACAGATTTATTTATTTTAGTGTTATCAACCCCTTTTAGTACACCCCATTTTTCTCCTATAAGCAAGCAACTTTTTTGAGGGCACCTCGAGCCATTTTTTAGAGAACATTCTTCTGAGTATTTTAGGGAAAATTCACGGCCCTATCACAAAACCCACGTCTGGTAGGCCAATCCTCCCAGCACAGTGCGAAAATTTGTTAATAAAAGTCAAAGGGTGTAAAATCTGCTTAGATATACATATATGGTAATATGTATTTTTTTTATTAAATTTTGGACTTTTATCTACAATATGTATTAATTTTGTAATATTAGGATTAAATTTAGTTTGATATTTGAATTTGCGAATTTTTAAAAAATGCCATTATTTCAACCCCTTCCACCCCCTTAACCGGACGAATTTTGTCATGGCACCTCGAGGCAATTTTCTTAGAATATTGTTCTGAGTATACAGTCCAAAATTCAGACCTCTACCACAAAACCCCTAATTGTTCTTGTATTGCCCATCTTATCCGCTTGACTATTAGACCATGGAGTTTAGTACTATTTAAACTCCTTGGTTAGACGACGTGAGGCCTAGTAGGGTAAGTGCTATTTTTTGTGACTGAAACCAAGGTGTCATGTAGGCCTATATTTTATCAATTCCCAGTGGGCAGTGTTGTTTGTAGTCTGCTCATATCATTGCAATTCACTTGATATCATTCATTGAAGGCCCTACCTTCATTACAAAATTTATTTTGACGCAATTTTAAAATAAAATTGGAAGGAAACCCAACACACATTATTTTTTTTTTTTACTGGTAGGCCTACACAGATTGGCCTAATGCTACAAAGTGCTTGGTTTAACACATTCGTGTTAACTGGCGAAAATGGCGACAATGTTTGCGGAGTTTTTGTTTTTCGGGGCTATTTTCGCAGAACACTAATCATGTAACCAATATCCATGCGCCTTTCAAATCCATGTTTTAATAATGAAGTGTAAAATACAGTTTAATTTAGCCTATATATTTATAGGCACCTCCATACTAATTAAGACTTACACACTTGAATTTCCCCAAAATTCGGTACATAATGAAATTTGGGAAAATTGAATGGTGAAAAAGATAAGAAAAGAAGTAAAAATAATGATTAGGCATAAAACTGGGGCCTCCCAAAAGACAAAAATTTGGTAAACACATTTAAAAGACAGGCTCAGATTAAATAATTTAGGAAAAATTTTACCGTACCCCTTGTGTTTAAATTGGGTAGCCCCCTAATACCTTTCCCCTTGAGGTAAATAACAAAGAAATAAACATTTCAAAAAAATTGTAGCCAATGATTATAAGCTTTGCAAGCTACCGTAGTCCCACAATTTTACCCAAAACAAAATTTAAATTCAGACATCTGAGTAAAACAATCATGAACACTCTGGTGTCTCTGGATGAGTATAGGTAGTGAAGACCTCGATTCCATAACACTGCAAAAAATAGCTCGTAAAACGTTTCTTTTTTATTCACTTTCTAGCAGACAAACGGTTTGGGTTATCCAATCTTGTTAAAAATTTTCAGGGGGGAAAAATTTGAATTAGTTTCTGGGGCCCATTTTTATGAGTTTTGAGCCCCAAAGGGAATTATTCTTTTTAAAAAACAGTATTTCCCCAATTCTTTTACTTTTAAAATGTTTCATTAAAAAATTTGTCTTTTACCCCTGTATGGGACAATCTGTTTACTCGTTTTAAAAGATGAAATTTTAAAGGGGCCCTTTGAAAATTTAATTTGACAGCTTAAAATTTTTTGGTTTAGTAGCCTCCCTACATTAAAAAGTAACTTTTTCTCAAAAAATGCATGGGCCCTCCCCTATAGGTTTACACTAGGCCCCTACTCCCAAATTTTTTTTGAGTTTTCTAACCAAAGCTTTTTGCGTATTTAAAGGGAAACCTTTTTAGAAAAACCAAAGATCTCTACGGGACTGTTCAAATTATACAAAAAACTTAGTCGTAAGAATTGGAGTTATGCATTTTGTAAGCCTGGGCCTATTTTCCAAGGGGACGCTTTAAAAATTTTAAACGATTTGAAAAAACGTACCCTGAAACCAATGAAACCCCTGCAAATGAATGGGGGGGCAAACACTATTAAAGGGGGGCTAATGTGGCCAATGTTTTGGTGATTTTTTAGAAAAGGACTCCAGGTTCGGGGTGAGGTGAGCGGGTGCAAAGGAAGTTTTTGGGAAGATGGAGCCCCAACAGTTTGGGCTAAGGTTTCCGAGCGTGGGGCCTTTGAAGCCCGGGATTTAAATTGGTTAACCTGTTATGGAGTATGGGGTGGCAGCATACGATCCGTGCGTATAGAGGAGGCAGTGGACATAAAGGAAGTGCAACGTAGACGTAGGGCAACTAGAGGGATCGCGGGGGGAGAAGGGGTTTTGGGGAAGGACTACTGGCCAGCAGGGGGGGTAAAAGACAAAAGAGGTGTGGAAATTTTTTGGGGACTTTGGGAGGGTTTATAATTTAGTGTTACAGATGTTGGGGAGGGGGGGTTTGGAAAAAGGGGAAAAAAGGATAATTAAAAACATTTAAAGGGTTTTTGGTGGGCGGGTGGGCCCGGTTTGGTGGTAATTTTTCACCTTTAGGGTACAAGGTAGGAAAATCTCTATTGGTTTAAAGGGGAAATATGACAAACTGAGGGACTTTAGGCCTGTGTGGGCTGGGGAATCATCCTGGAGGTTCAACAGGTGCGAGGAATCTAGGAAAAGGGAAATTAAAGGGGCCACCGGGGGGTTTAGGTTTTAGGGTTTGGTTTTTAAAGTAAAAAGTGCCCCGTTGGGACATGAAATGATTTCCCCGTGGACAGTCCCTTTTGGGCCCAAAAGTCCTTAAGGGAGAGCAAGTCACATAACTAAGGAGAGGATAAGTTAATTAGGTTTAGTGGATGCGTGAAAGTTAGCCACCGCAGGCACACGGACCCACTGGCAACCTGAAGAACTCTACCCAGAGTGAGCTAGGTTTACATTTTCAACCAATTGCAGTCAGCGGTTTACAGCTAGAGACTATAGGCCTACTTCATTCAAACAAAAATTCATATTTTTACTGACATGATCATTTTACTTAGGCTACCTACATGGTAGCTAGGGCCTAGGGTAGGGCTAGGCCTACATGGACTTTGGGATAAATGTTCATTTGACAAATGTACAAATCCAAAAGCAAATTAAAGTGCCTTAGTTCTAGACTAGGGCCTTCGGTCTACCCTGGTAATGAGAACGAACCCTGGTCCCTGGGTCAATCCCCCCGGGCCCCCAAAGGCGTATGAAAATGAAGGCTTGACGCTCAAATCGAAATACAAAGACTGGCCAATGGCCTTACTTACCACACTGGAATGACATGTCAGCATAGTCGTTGGCCAGAATAGACCGAGGAATGGGCTTGTTTCTAATGAGGCATTTGACAGCAACTCTCCATTTCTGTGCCTCCCGAAGGTTGTCATCATACTTGTCAAAAGATCGAAACCGAAGTGTTACTGTCATCCTTTCTCTTTTATGTCCAGACTTAACTCGATACTTCTTGAGAACGTACGCGTAAATATAAAGATATGCACTGATATCACTTTCATCTTGTAGACCTGAGTTTTCTGCGACAACTTTTAAATCGTTCCTTCTTCCCGGAGTAGGATGGCAAGCACATGAAGCTGAAGACTTTCGTTTGCTTCTCATACACCGACAACCAATTATATCACTTGTATGAATTGTTTCAATTTTAACATTACCATTACTCTCCTTCTGTAAACTTAAACCTTTCTCTGACAATTTCACTCTGAAAACCGTGTTTTTCTTTGAAAGTATATAAAAGGTTTCCTCAAGCAGAGGACCACTGTACGAGTTTCTTTTTTCCATCTCTACCCTGGGGGCAACTTTTTGAAAGAAATGAAGTATAAACCCTTTTTTGTTTTTTTTCTGTATTCCCATTTTAGCCCTTTGGGAGCCCGGATTTTGGTTAAAAAAAAAAAATTGGGCCCCGCCCCCTTAAAACTTTATCGTTTTAATGTTTTTATTTAAAGTTGCCGGGCGGGTAAAATTTCGATCGATAAAAAAAGTTGGTGTGGGCTAAAACAAAAAAGCGCTTGGTTTCGGGGAAAAGGGGAACGTTCTTAAAAAAAAGACCACATTTAAAAATTTTTTGTTAATTTCTGGTTATTTGAGCCGAGTTGCCTTTGAGCTCAAGCTTTTGTTCGATTTCGATTCTTTCAATTATTTTTAGCGCGTTTCATTTCAAACGTGGTTTCAAAACACTCGAGTCACTGCCTTGCTGTTACGAGCTTCGCAGCTACGGAGGCTGTGGAATTATATGGCTGACTTCCGTTTTACCAGTCGCATCGTCCTTCCGCTCAGCGAAAATGGTGTGTGATTGTGTCAATTTTCCTATATTATGTTTTATTAATCCATCATCATCCGTTTACTAATCTTACAATGTCACAGTTTTGGGGGGATATTTTTTTATAATTGCATTTTCTGGGGGCTTTTTAATTTTTTAATTTCTTCTTTAGGGTATTGGGCATCAATCAAAAGTACGATCGGGGAAAATTCGTCGTTTGCAAAACCCCGGTCCAAAGTGTTTATCCCTTTTGCTAGGGGAAGGTAATTTTTTAGTAGTAGTTTGTAAATTTTTTTATTTAGCAAAAATTTCTATTTTACAAAATTTATTTTTACAATACATTTTACAGTACATTTCAGTTTCACAATATGGCCTATAACTATAATATATTCAATTCATGTATATAATGCAATTCCCAATACAATCTTCATAGGCATCTTTATAACTTCACATTACGTCATTGTACCTTAATCATAGACATTGTACTATTATCCCGAGTGGGCTCCCCATAAAATACATTCATTATAAATTCACATTAGTATAGTATCAGTGTAGGCCAACTATATTTTATTCTAGAATGAACTTTTAATTGTCATGTTAATATTCAATTCGTACCTAGTGCAATACCCTATAAAATAAAATAAAATACCCAGGGGTATAAATTTACATTAATACTATTGATTTTCTTTATTCATTGAATCATTTTATCCCAGAATGAACATTTTTCATGTGACTTAGCCAGAAGTTTACCCATTTTGATTTGTTTATTGCACTTTGTTCTAAATCTTTTAGATTGTCCTCATCAACGTATTTCTATGGGAATTCGGTTAAAAATTTTGAGCCCTCTTCTTCTTCTTCTTCTTCTTCTTCTCGTCTACGATCCACTTTACTGCAATCAATGAATGAACAAAGGCTTGGATGTTGGCCTGGACCACAGTTTTTCAATCTTGCACTTTTAACCGTAGACCGCACCAGCTTTGTAAACGTGGGTCCGGCGGGTTTGGTCAACTCTTGACTGCTTGGCCTAGGGCCTAGGCCCTAGGGGCCTGGGCCGGGCCTAGTGTCTTGTCTCTAGGCTAGGGCTAGGCTAGGCTAGGGCTAGGCTAGGCCTAGGGTCAGCTATGCAGTTCTCGACCACCTTTGGTCTTAGCAAAAAAAATTTGGGTTTTTATGTTTTACTGTATTTCAGCCATTGTATCTCCGAAATAGTTGGGGAATGTCTCAAAACGTTCCGGCGATCGAGGCTGTCCAGGGTAGTGTACCAAAACGTATCCTATGGTTTTATACTTCTGGTCGAATCAACTAACAATCGAAGGCTGCATCGAATCAATTCTCGACCTAGGCTTTTTTTTCGTAACCTATTCTCGACCGCCCATGTAAACCAATTCTCGACCGCGGCAAATCCATGTTAAAATTCGCCGAATATTATCAAAATCAGAAATCGACCCAGAGTTTAATAGCATTATAAAAAACGGTATAAATGTCATCAAAAATACATATTTCGGTGCAAAACAATCAATAATGAGCAAAATAGACCATTTCCGACCACGTACGCCACGGCCCTAAACCTAGGTCGAGAACCCATTTCCTTGCGGCCGAGATCTGATTACGTTCCGCCATGACAGTTGTCCCGTCACTGCCGTGCTGAATTCAATATTTGAGGTGTAATTATAAGTTATATACTAAAAGTAAAGGCAATTAACGTAAATACAATGTTTAATAGTCAACATAAATGCAAACAGTATGTCCTGAGCCCTAATTAAACAGGAGAAAACCCTTGTTGAAAATGTACGACGCCGACGCTAGCCTTGTTAGCGCGATCTATTTAGGCCACATTCTTTGAGTCAAACCTATAACGACCTATTAAAAATGCGATAGTCGATACATTTTAATCGTTTACGACGTCGATTTTTGTACAGTCTTCATGAAAACATTGTTCCCGATCTAATAAAAGCAATCCCAGAGCTGTCACATCAACACAACATGGTTTTATTTGATAAATAGGTGGCTGTGCGCGTAAGGGTGGTCGAGAACTGGTGATGGTCGAGAACTGCATACCTTACCCTAGCACACCGAACAGTTCTAAAGCCTATGCTCCAGCTATATGCTTATTATTTATCAATTGTATTAGGCCCTATATTTTAATTTGACTGACATTGCACTGAGAAATGTCTCTCACCTGTCATCCCAATCAATTTGTAGGCCTAGGCTAGGGCCTATAGCTTCTGGGTAGGCCTAGTAGCCCTACCTAGGCCTAGGAGGTTTCAATTCAACCGTAAGTCCACAATAGGTTTGTTTGTCCTTCAACTAAAACTCTAGGAGTATAGCCTCTGCCTAGGCCTACCGGTAAAATGGTAATAGGAGTAAACGCAACGTGTACAAAAGAACAGTGTTGAGGCTGTTTTTGCTGCTCCTACTCCTAGGGCCTACTTCAGTAGCTGGTGTAAAAACATTACTCCAGTCCAGTCAGTACTGGACAAAAAACGCCTCCTGGTTATATCCTTCACAACTTGGTACTCCAGGACAGAAAAACTGTGTTTTGCTAACATCTTACTCCTGGGAGTAGTGATCTCAGGACAAACATTTGAACAAACCTAGTACAAATTTATAATTTGGTTTATGGTAGGTAGTAGGACTACAGCCTAGCTCCTAGGCCTACTGCAATGTCATAGGAGGCAGGCAGGCCTTTATACAAAGCTCTGTTAAAGCATATGCTAGGCTCTTAAGTCAGGGCCTGTGTCAATTCTCAAGGACTATTCCTATGCTAACTGCTGCCAATCTTGACATATTTATCTTGTGATTCTTGGCCTTGGCCTATCTTAGGCTAGGTGAGTAGGCGACCACTTTTCCTATTTTTATCAATAAAAATTAATAATTATAATATTGGAATGGAACGATTTTTGGTCGGAAACGCTCATTTTCTAGGTGTGTGCCTAGGCCACCTAAATGCAGTTGTTGGGCTTCTCACAGCATGTGTTTGTTTTCAGCTCTAGCTTCCTTGTTGAAGGCTTCTCAGAGTTTTGTATTTATGTTCAGCTCTATTGCTTCCTTGTTGAAGGCTTCTCAGAGTATTGTTTTGTTTTCAGCTATATCGCTTCCTCGCCCGTAGGACAGGATGCAAGTTCAACAAAATCGTTCTCAAGAGGCTATTTATGTCCAGGATAAATAGAGCACCGATCTCTATTTCAAGGATAGTACGCTTCATGAAGAAGAGGGAGGGCAAGGACAATCTAATTGCCGTCACCGTTGGAACAGTCACCGACGATGCTAGGATCTACAAACTTCCTAAGTTGACAGTTAGTAGTCTATGACCTTATTTTCATCCTGTAGGCTAGCTATGAGATTTATTTGTTTAGGCCTATAGCGAGATTTTGCAGTGATAAAGTAACTCGTACTTTAGGCCTACAGCTATCTATGCTTTTAAAAATGAATGACTAGCGTAGCCTATGCTACCACCAGTAAAAAAAGCATCCTTTGTAATGAGAAATTCCTTTGTGCTATTTTTGTTTAGTAACAGTCGAATGATTTTAATATCTCTTGCCGACCACGCTTACTGAAAGTCGTACACCTATTTAATGTCCTCAGACCCACCGTCTCCTATGAGAGACACACGCGGTGATGTATAACAAATAGGAAACGGTGGGTCTGAGGAGGTTAATAAATCAACATTGGGTACTCTTTTTGGGGGCATGGCAGGGACTTGTTACAAAACTCCTATATGAGAGAGATTTATGTAATCGAAACTGTACTTATTTATTACCTAACTACTGTTGTAGTCCCCTTGTTGTGTTTTAAATTTAAAACAACCACTACCGGTAGACCTACCTGTTGTGTGTTTGGTCAGAGACGCTGTTTCTCCACCCAGATTGATGCTCGTTTCTTGTAGGTGTGCGCCCTGCGAGTGACCGAGAAGGCAGTGTGTTTGGTCAGAGAATGATGCTTGTTTCTTGTAGGTGTGCGCCCTGCGAGTGACCGAGAAGGCAGTGTGTTTGGTCAGAGAATGATGCTTGTTTCTTGTAGGTGTGCGCCCTGCGAGTGACCGAGAAGGCCCGCGCCAGGATTCTGAAGGCCGGCGGCGAGATCATTACGTTTGACCAGCTGGCTCTCCGTGCCCCCACCGGCAAGAAGACCGTCCTGATGCAGGGCCGTCGTAACGCCCGTGAGGCGTGCAAGCACTTCGGTCTGGCTCCGGGTGTTCCCCACAGTCACACCAAGCCCTACGTGCGTTCCAAGGGACGCAAGTTCGAGCGTGCTCGCGGCAGAAGGCGCAGCTGCGGTTACAAGAAGTAGTGACTTTCTTCGTTGTATGTCGTGGTTTATGTGGTTCACCATCAAGTTGAAATTGTAATAAAACACGTTGGCAAATATGCTATAATTTGATTTATAATTGGTGGCTTCTTCAGGGACTCAAACCGAATTTGTTCCAAAGGCTATTTACATTTTTATAAAGTACAACACTGTTGAAGCTAGTGAATAGTGATGTTCAGTGTCAGTTTCATGTTTGCCTATTTCCTAGCATTAGCTTTTGCTGATTGTTATGTTCATGTTTGATTCCCTGGTGGCCAAAAAATAAACTATTCATTGCCTAAACTGACTAGTTTTACTTGGGTTGGAGAAGAGTTGATTAATTGGATATTGTTTGTCTCATATTAAGAGAGCATAGAGCTCTACACTTAGTGTTCCGTCACCATTTAGTTGGGTAAAGCTAATGTTTTCACGGTTGATCTTGGACATCACAGAATCGACGCCGGCCTGCCAAGCTCGGCACTTCATCTTCATTCTCTGATTGCGACGCCAGCTCTCGCCACTTTTTCCTATCCTCCCAACATCTCTCTCTTCAGCCACTATCCACTCCTCTCCTCCACATCTACCTGAACTTTGTCTTGCCATTGAGGTCTTCCCACTCTCCTCTCATTCTCTAGTTCAATTGCATGTGTAAAATTCTGTTCTTCTCAATTCTTCTGAATGTGTCTACACCATATGGCAATGATTAAACATTTCCTTCAGTGCGCAGAACTACCGAGGTTTTGTCATAGTACGTAGTTTTCTGGATGTTGATGAAAATCAACTCGGCAGCGGTGTGTATTGTTTTTAGAGATGTTCAACGATATTTTTTTCAGTATCGATATCGGCGCAATTTTGCCGCTATCGTATCGCGATATCGAAATTTCAAAAGTAATATCGATACCGATTTTTTTTCGACTGCGAAAATGACCATTTTTCATACGTGATCGTAAATGTTAGTCTTGAGTGCTTGATATTGATGGGATATTAAAGTCATCGAGATTTTCAAGTGAATCTACTTGAAACATGTTTTTTATACCTCATAATAATTAATGCTTGAACTCGGAGCGTGTAAAGATAACGAGTCGCGTCGTCGATGTTGTCACTACGACGGGAGCAACTTGACTTAAGTCCCAGGCAGCGCCCTGCGTGAATCGAGAGCGTGGCTGGTGGGGAAAGCGCTATCTCTACCGCTCTCAGTGTAGGAGGTGCGCGCGCATCGGCTAGGCGCTGGCGGGGATAGTAGCGGAGAAGTGGGAGGAGCGTTCCGTTGAACTGCAGAAATGTGTAGTGCAGACCGCGGCGGGACATTTAACATCGAGAATAATAAAGCTACGATATCGCAATATTTCCGATATGTCGGCGGGGTATCGATATCGAATCGAATAATCGATATCGTTGAACATCTCTAATTGTTTTAGATGATGTAGTCCTGCCGGAACCACAATGTATAAACTAAGAAGTCCGGTGAGTGTGACCAGACTTTGATCGTGCGAACCTAGCGGAGAATTGGGATAGACGCAGCTTGGCATTGCTCTATCGGGTCTTATCCTTCCCCATCTTGAACTTAATTAAGGCTGTAATTTTCCACTTCCGTATCACACTGTTTTTTTTGTTTTGCCTTTGAACATTCCATATTGAATACACCGGTTCTTGATTGTTCAGCAACATTGGACGTGGTCAGTACTTGGATGGGTGGTCACTTGGGAACACCACAACAAGCCGTTGGCAAATAGACTGATCAGGATAGTCAGTGTGCCCTGTTAGACAACGATATCACCCTTAGCCGCTTACGAAGAACAATGTTGGTGTTCATGCCGTTGGTAAAAAAAAAATTGTCCAAATTAAATAACTCATTTTTAACATTCTCAATCTGTGAAAAAAGTGTCCATTGCTATTTTATTGGATGAGCAAGCAAAGACTTCAATTTCACTGACACCTAAAAAAATTGCCAATGTTTTTTTTGTTTGTTTGTATGTTTGTCTTTTTGTTCGCTCTCTACCGGGCAAACGGCATAATTATGCGATCTTGATGAAAATTGGAGGGGACCTTCAAAATCTCTGAACTTAGTCGTGCCACGTTTTTGGGTATAATCGAAGAAATATTTCTGATTAATATCGTACTTTTACGATTTTTTCGATTTTTAGTGCAATATTTTCGTGACATTTGGGCTGATTCTGACCAAACGGGTGGGGCTTCAAAGTTAATATTTCACATGGAAATTAAGGTAATGGTGATTTATTGCCTTTTGAAAGAAAAAGTTTTAAAAGTTGGCTAGAATCCATGGAATAAAGGTTTTAATATTAGTTTTTTAAGGTATATAATAACAATAAAGAATTAACAATAGAAACTTGACAACAATGCGTTCAAAAAGCAATTACAAAAGTAATGAGGTCCCACGCAAACTAAAAACTTATAAAAAAAGCTCATCCATCAACGAGACTAAAAAAAGCGTTTGCGAAGCGTCCTAGTTTATAAATAATTTACAATTGCTGTAACTACCGTAGGTACCACAATACAAAAGTAATGTTTCTTTAGGCCCAGTTCCCACAACCGTTTTAGTCTTGGGAAATTGTTATACTAGTTGGAAATCAGATATCCTGATTGGTTAGTGATGTTTAAGTGGCCTGTCATAATGAAGTTACTCCTTTTGATTGGTCGTCCTAAGGATTATTGACGTCTGATTGGTCCGCCGTAAGAATTTTGTGTTTGTTATAACAATTTCTAAAGAATAAATCAATAAAACATAAAAATTTTAACATATGTCCTACTATAACCAATTAGTGGGAACTGGGCCTTGCTGCAACCAAATTTCTTTCCTTGTGGGGTCTTCAAGAAATGGGGATTGGCAAATTTACGAATTTTCTTTAATCATTCAAATGTTTGTGGTGGAGGTGCCAGGTATGTATGTTTCATGAGACGAGTTGTGCACGATGAATGGACTGAAAAATTATGCAAATAGGGCTTCACTCTCTCGGTAAAACTTGAAGGTGCTTAGTTGTAACTGATTGTTATACAATTGTTACTTTTGAAACTACTTTGTTCACTGGACCCTTATTCTACAACTATGTAGTAGTTGTCGTTTCGTAGTGCCGTGAAAAGTTATTGTTTCACTTGAAACGACAATGTGTTAAAACACTGCGATTCTTTACCGAAACAAGAACTGTGTGGTTTCGTGGACAGCGCCGGGATTAGGCGGACCTTGCCAACGAGAGCAAGCGGTGTCTTGAAAAAGCTCTGTTTCAACACGCAAAACTCGCATAAACAATAATAACAAAGTGCTATTCAGCTTCTCGTGGTTCGACTGAAGCCGCGCGTTCTTGCAATCATTTACATGTAAACCCGGGAACTGCGCAGAATAAACCCATTCTACATTGAACTGGAAAAACGTATCAGTAAACTAAAGCTACTTAAATCATTTTTTTTTTCTTTTTTAGCAAGGAAACAAACATTGTCGGTTGAACACGCACTCGCAAAGTGGCATAGGAATCACCAAGTGCATCCTAGTTTCGTTTTAAATTTAAACTTTTTAACGACAAGAATCTAAAGGTTCTGAACACAGGGTAGGAGAAACTTCATTCGACTGAGCAATTTGTTTAAAAAGCTATTACACTATAAAATTTAAACATAATACAAACTTGTAGATTCAGCTGTTCGTGGTTTGCTGGAAAGCACCGTCGATTCTTTGTCGATATTATTTAGCATGTTACCGTATGTCAAAGTGTACGTCAAGAATAACCTATTTTAATTTGAAACTAGGAAATAAGTAGGTGAGTAAACCTAAACTATTCAAATAATTTGTAATAAATTACTTCTCCCAAATATTTTTAGCAAGATCAACTTGTCGGTTGAAACGAAACGACAACTCGCAAATTGGCATGGAATACCAAAGTGAAATTCTCGTTTTGTTTTAACTGACAAGTTATCGCAGCGCATTCTAGAAAGGGTCCAGGTAGCCTTATGTTCATCTCAGCATTTGTTTATGCTCTATACACCGGTGTATAAAATGTTAAAACACTAGGTACCAGACATCGTTGAAAATAAGTGTTACTAGTTATCTATATCACTTTTTAGTCGCATCAAATGCTTCAGCAGTGTGTCAACACTCAACAGTGAAATATAAGTGAAACTTACTTTAGATGTTTCGCCGCATCACGCTCGCAGTAGTGATGAAACGTTGAGACTCGCAAATAAGGCCCAGTGTATTCCGAGTAAGTTATCACCTTTAGCAAACGATTATGAAACTTGTGGCGCATAGGTACTGGTAGTAGAATACAGATCAGTTGGGAAGCCCAGGGCATAGACATTTGAGGGAAATAAGTGGAAACTAATAAGATCCATGTTGAAAAATGTGGAACATTTTATTTACACACAAAAACAATGAGAACTATATTAGAGACCTGAGTTTTTTTGTATAAAAAGAGCTATGTATTGTGATAGGGTGACCAAGATGTCCCAGTTTTCCCAGGACAGTCCAGGTTTTCACTTTTCAGGCACCTGTCCCAACAGACACCACCCGGGACGCCCAAATGTTCCGGTTTTAGGACGTTAGTATCAATTTAGTTAATCGTCGTCATTATTCCAATGTTTTGTCTCTAAACCTTCTCAATTTCTTTTGTAGAAATACACGTAATAAGTAACTGAAGTTTTAACATTACATTACGCAATGCTTTTGCTTATTGTGATTTAAGTGATTAAAAACCACCTTTAATGCTTACTTTCATACGAGCGTAACACTTAAGGCAATCTATGCCTTAATTGAAAAGCAAAAATAATTTTAAAAGTGTTCCCCTCTTCACTATTGTCAGTTTCATTGCTATTAAATTTTTTATTTTGAATTTTTCAAGGGAAAAATTGTTTTTTAGACAAGGTGAAATTAACGGTTTATGAAAACTTTTGTACACCTTCCCAAAATTCCATGTCGAGGGTTTTTAGTTTTGAAATATGGTCACACTATAACTGTGGACATTGTATAAAGTACTACGAACAAAGTAAATTTTAGTACCATATGTAAAGTCTGGATACAAATTGCAAATTGTTTTCAAGAAATGTCAAGCTTATAAATACATGTTCAAGCTATTTTGGCACTGCTTATGGTACAATAATATTGTATGGTTCCCTTAGCATGACCATGAATTTAATTTGTAGAGTTTAAACACGAGATGACACTTCACAAATGTATTACGTATTTTGTTTATCAAGAACAAGGTATTGTGTGATCACCACTTGACTCGCTTAGGCAGAAGTCTGAGGTGTTTTCCCAGTGCTACAGGCGAGGTCTGGCGTTTGCACTGCATCGTGTGATCACCACTTAGGCAGTCTTGGGCACGTTCCCCCCAAAAAAGGAACTTTGAAAAGTTAAGTTACTTCTGCCTAAAAAGGAACTACTAGTTCCTTTCACGTTCCTTATACCATCACTGATTTAAATAATAATAAATGTGATAGGAGTTAATTTATCATTACTTTTATTAAAGTGAGTCCCAGGCCATCTGACGAGGGTGGCGCCATTTTCAAAAACAAGATGTGACAAGATATTTTTCATACTGCTATTTACGATATCAGGTATTGGAATTCAACGGAATTACGACGGCGAAAGAAACTTGTAAAGGAACCTTAAATTCGTTCCAAGTTCCCACAAAATAGTAACTTTGACATTACAAGTTCCTGATCTAAGAAAAGGAACGCGTTCCTCCCCAAGACTGCTTAGGCAGTAGTCCGGCCTGTATTAAAATGTCATCTCATTATGTAATGTTGTAGCATTGTTATCTTGGCCGACCAGGTAAGCTGTTGAGTTCCTTATGAAATCATACACACCCCTTACTAAGCCTTGCCCAACCATTTGGCCTCTCCTATTATTAACTTACACAATTAATCATAAATCAATTATTACATGTAATACATAATTATCTTTGCTTTCACTTTTCCAAGTGGTTGGAACAAAAGGTTTAATATAGTTATGGATATGTTATTAATAGCAGAATCAGCATAGTAAATTACTATGCAAACATGATTGGTGTAGTTCACCGGCATTTGCACCCACAAGAAGGTACGTGAACATATAATTCACGTCATAAGCAATGTATTTCGTTGCCAAGATTGTTTTCGGAGTACTTGCCGTAATTTAAACATTAAATTAAAACATTTACACATTACAACATGTCCCTTTCATTATATAAAGCATCCAATAGACAATCAACAAAGTTGCCCAATCAGATACCTCTGGTTGCCCAATTTTATTTCTAGCTCCGGTACATGAGCAATAGAATAAACACTGGTGATATCATACCTAGTGTTGGGATTGGTGATCAACTATCGTATGCTACTTTGAAGATTAACACTTTTATTGACAAGTACACTAGTTCCTAATCTGGCAGTCGGAAATATGCACATTATCAAATGCACACCAACCCTTGCAACATTGTTGAGCAACGATGTTCATCGTATTCGTCTTATCGTGCGCTCGAGGGCTCGGATCTTTCTACACAATGTGCGTGATCGTGAGTGGCTAAGGACATGTAAAGAATAACAGAATGGCAACCGTGGCGAATTTATACTCGCTGATCCATCTGATCAATCACAAAACTTATTTGCGGTGAAAACCTGGCCAGGCTGCTAAACTTGACAGTAAACATACATTGAAATTGATTTATAAATAAATTAGTAGTCAACTCACTTGGTCATATACAGTAGGGATAACTGATTTTCAGTGGATGCATCCTGACATTATTTTCATTTTTTACAGTCGTACTGGTAGGCCTACGTTTCGAATTTGACATTCTATCATTTGCAAGCCAGATTATTTTCATAGCCAAAGAGTTTTTATGAGAAATGAGGAGTAGATGAGAATGTAGGCCTATGGCGGGAATTTAAATTACTATGGATGAAATCAAGGTTAGTATAGGTTTGTTCGTTTGTCCTGCTTCAACTAAAGCATTTTACTCCAGGAGTAAACCGGTTGAAAGGAAATGGGAGTAAAAATCACAGTTACTACAACGCGGACAAAAGAACGGTATTGAGATTGTTTTGGCTGCTCCTACTCCTACTTCTGGTGTAAAAACCTTACCCCAGTCTCACTTGTAGTAAGTTACTACTGGACAAAAGAACGCCTCCAAGTTACACCCATCACAACTTACTCCTGGACAGAAAAATGGTGTTTTGCCAATATCTTACTCCTGGAGTAGTGATCTCAGGACAAACAAACAAACCTTATGTGATAAGTTTGTTGGTCTAACTCTAAATAAATACACCCTACTAAAGATTCACCCAAGGACTGTTATTTTGGTAATTAAACCATCATCAGTCACTAATCGTATGGAAAATTGATTTTTATGTTAAACATACTGTAGTTATCAATTTAAAATAGGTGACAATCTCGAACCGTTCATTTTGCTGATTGCGCGTTTATCTTTGAAGGTCAGAAGTCGGAACGTATGTTTTTAGTTTTTAACCACTCTAAATTCAAAACTTCCTTTACTACAACATGTTTCCGCTGAGAACAAAAATGTCATAAAACAGATTCAGACAGTAAAAATAAACAAACCTATTGGCGTAGTACTCAACAGGCCAAAATACGTTTCAGACACACCCTGATACTGAATGAAAGTTGCCTGTGACCTTTATTGCATGCATTGCAGCGTATTATTAAATTATTTACAATGTGGGCATGTTATTGCCTTCTTATTATGGGTATTAATCTAGAGCCTAAATTGAAAAAGTGTGCAGATATCTTATACTGTATTTCGTACATTCTAAATTTAAAACTACTAATATAGGTAGCCTACAAGTTTTTAAAAAATGTAGCATTTCTTTAATGATTGATTAATATGCATTATTTCATATTTTTCAACAATGTTAAGTTCTGATATTTACATCATTACAATCACAACCGTTATCTACAGTCCACCAAGTTTATAATAAATTATTTATCTGTATACTCAAATCAAGATAAAAAAGTAAAACCAATAAAAAAGAACTAAGGGTGTGTCTGAATTATGGTCCAAGTCCAGGTGTAGGTCCAAGTCCAACTCAATGTTAAAGTGCTATACTAGCCTACAGTAGAGCTGCCTGCCGGGCAAAGTCAACACTACTTAAAGTTAGGTTAGGTGTGCATTCGATAGTCCTTTGTAAATTATTTGTTTATTAAAAGTATTTGTACATCTAGTAAAACCAATTAAATACGTGATAAAAACAAACAAAACTTCAATGTTTACCTTTATTTAACAATGCATTCATTTATTGTTTCTCTCGTTGTCGCGGACGGCCATTTTGAATCGGACCTAAAACGAGTGTACACTTTCGATTGCTCGATCTATTTGTCGACTTGGACCAAGAATGGACCTAGACTTAGACTTTTCAGACAGTACTTTACACGCCATCGACAGATAATCAGTACCTAACTACGTTGTTAGACGTGGACTTGAATTTGGACCTAGACCTGGACCTGGACCTAGACTTTGAATAATTTTCAGACACACCCTAAGTATGCATTAAAGGAGGACTGACATGGTGATGGTAAATTTTAATATAGTATTCTAGATACTATTTAACGACAATATGTGCCAGCATTAGAGCTGTCAGTCAGCATGGTACATGCCGTTTGTGCGCACGCCTTTTCGTCTACTAGCATGTGACGACATACTGGCCTAGCCACTAGAAGATGATCGAGGCGGCAATATAATACCACACGGCAGTAAACGTTCTTCATAATATATTTCGCGCAATAAATGGCAGAATAACCAAAATGCGTATACGTACAGTAGAATATTCGTGCACGATCATGCCGCAAACAGATTGGAATTATGTCTCTTAGCGGATTGGCAATTATTTAATGAAAAATAACACGCGTTTTAACTTTTGTCTCCTCGCTTCCACCTACCATCCGTGCAATGTGGTTCGGGCCTCACCGGGAATCTTCGGCACTCGCTACCGGCTGCTTCGGAAATTGTTCACGGTGTGAGCAAGTAGCGATTGCATAATAAACTACCCTGTTCCTCTGTTGCACGATTTTACTCAAACTATTATGCACAAAATTCTCATCAAATTCAATATTGCCCTTTTCATGTATTGGCATTATCATTATAGCACCATGGACCATGGTTTGCTGGTTTCGATTCTCTTAAAAATGCTATGAACTTTCACGTTTTACTACTATCCCTCGACTAGCTTCTTAGGGTAGCCCTGCGTTTATTATGGACCATCCGGTGGCGAGCGAGGAAGAAGCCTGCTGGACTCGCCCTAAACACGTTGAGCGCAAGGCGGTCGGTGCGGGAGGTAAAAGTTATAATACATGACATGTATTATAACACATTGTGTTTGTATTAAATTGTATTGGCAAGCCCCTAAATAACATAATTCAATTCTGTTTGCGGCATACTTTAAAGCGAATATTCTGCTCTATATATACAAAAATTGATTATGCTGTCGCTTATTGCGTATCAGATGTAAGAATGAACGTTTGCTGCCGTGCGATATTACACTGCCGCTTCTATCGGGGCTGAATGGCTAGGCCAGTGTGACGTCACACACTAGTAGACGAAAAAGGAAGACCAAATATCTCGAAAACGAGTTGACTTAGAGAAATGCTTTTTTCGGTAATCGTACTTATTTCAGACGTAAATCAACTTTGGTTAGCCATGCCGGTCCTCCTTTAACTCGAATATAGGCCACCATGGAGTAAAGGCCGCACCCCTATTTTGACACAATAATAAAAAAGGATAGGATTTTCATTTTAAAAAATTGGAATCGATCATTGTGATCTAAGAATCGATTTCCAAGAAAAAACTTTTCAATTGTATGCACAGTTATTTTGGTGGTCATTTCCCGCGGAGCTTGTGCAGGCGTGTCTTGCCCGCCGTACGCCACAGAACAATATATTTCGCAACGCTGCGTCATCATCTGTTGACCGTGCTGCCTGCCTTTGTGTACGATCAGCGTCTGGCGGGAGAGGGAGGGACAGTAGACACGTGGTTCACCGCCCCAAAACATGACGCGGAAACGTTTAAATTGTCTTAGTGTCTAGTGAGTTATCGATTCCTCCAATTTGGAATCGATGCAGACAGGAATGGATCCGGAATCGATTCTACACGTCATCCCTAATATAAATACTATTGACTAATGGCTTCACATTCACCCCACTTTTTAAACTTGATGATTTTAAATATATCCGAGGCCTATACTCGCATAAATACACTAGATTTAGCTGACTAATCGGGTTCTCACAGCTTTCTACAATTATGCAAATTAAACAATTACTTCATTTTAAATGGCAGCCCTTTCCTAGTCCAGTGTTTTAACATTGGTTGGGTAGACCCTACTAAAAAAAGAAGATCAAACCAAGTTCAATTAGGCCCTACCAGTAAAGAAAGTTCAAATTTGGAAAAATAAGTTCAGACTTTTATTTACTTATTTGTAGTGGTGTGCGGGTCGGACTACCCAGAATTTTGGGTCGAAAGAGTATTTAGGGGCTAATCTGATAATCAAAGAAGGTTCTCGATTTCCAGGTAGATGTAGTAATTAAATAAAATATTTGGGTGGTGGAGGGGGGGGCCGGTCTAGAATTTAATTTAGGCTACATCCTCTCTTTGAGTTGGTGTTGGTTCAGACTTGTCACGACCTTGCCTACTGTTACTGTTTGATATCCCTTGAAGTTTGTTTCAGGTTTGGTTTACAATTTATAGAAGTTTGATTGACAACCTTTGAAAGTTTGGTTCAAAATTAAAATTCCAAGTTCGCACAACCCTATCTAATATTCCTTCCTCGACTCTGGTGCATCGTACTACGTATGTGCATAGTGTAACCACAGCCACTGCTCCAGTTAACAAGCTTGAACTTTCCAATCAAATCAAATATGTACATAGCTTGGATCATATATTTTTAGGGAGTTCAAAAGTGTCTCTCCACTGGCAATCCACAACGAAGATTTTACGAGGTTTTTCGTGGTGGAGTTTCTAGAATATATTCCTTCTCACACTCTATAATACTAAGCTAGCTACCGGTACACAGAAGAGCAAGTTTTCCCTGAGTAAGTTTCGGCAATTAATTTAAAGTTAAACAGTTAAACACCTTTATTAAACAAACTCTCGAGAGTGTCCTTATATTCTGATAACTGTAACATAGACTACGGAGCAAACATTTTCTTTGTTTTCCAAGTATAGATAACATAAACTGCAGTATATCAAATGCTGTAGTAATTAGCCGTAACGCGATACGCCCTATACATTTTGGTTTGGATTACTATTTCCTGATTTTGTTTATACAATTTTCAAACTACAGTATAGGTAGTAGGTAGTAGTACTAGTAGGTAGTATTGTTTCAGGTTTCTAAATTATAGGCAAACAAGAGATTTGAAAATGCAATGGGATTTGTGTTGATTTAAGTTTAGTCACCATAATTAATCTCAATTTCTAAGTAATTAAGTTAAGTCTTCTTAGCATGCAGTCCGAAAACTATGATTCTCTTAATCGGTCGGTACTTTGCTCTATCATAGTAACATCCAAACCAACACATCTCTACGACCACCGATACCAGTAGCTAGGGTAGGCCTATTGGATAATTAAGTTGTTTCCTGCCATTAGCCCTATCCTGCCTATAGAGGCCTGCCTACCTATCCATGTATGTCATGTCATTTATAGATGAGTATTATTTATACCTACATACATGGCAAATAAATTCCGAAACATTAAATATTAAGTAACGCAATGCTACACAGAAAATGCCAGAAGGTTATCGACTTCATCGTGTTGTTCATCGTTTTTCCACGACTGATTTCCAACGAAAGGAAAGGTAATGAAAATAAGTTTGTGGTTTACTGTACCAAAGCATCTTGCTACGGTATAACCGTTAGGCAATCCGTAAGAAACCAATGGCGCCACTTGGAGAGGGAATTTTTGTTAACCGTTACTATTTTAGATATGTTTTTTCTAATCCGCTCTGTGTTATTAAATTGCTACTAAGGGGCATGGCATTCGATAATAGCAACGGAAATCAGTCGGCATATGAGTGATATGATACTATGCCTTTAGTTTAATAAGTTATTGGCTTTCTATCAACATAACCTTAGTTTAATAAATAGTTAGTATGGTACATGAAAATACATAAATGTTATTAGTAAAACATTGTCCTAGATTACTTTTCTTATTTAGTACTTACCAATAATATTAGTATTTATTTACATAGTACAGTATGTGTCAAATTTGTGTACGGAGGCTATTTAATACTCATGCTACTGTAGGCCTACTTTTTAGTTTTTATTAACAAAATGTGAACACGGATTTGACTTGATTGTTTAAAATTGTGTTGTAGAAAAAAATCTACGCTGCAAGTGTAGGGTATGCTGAATGCACGAAATGCAACAAACAACTTTTAATTAGCTGCTTACATCATCAGCAGGGGAAAAGTTTTGTCGCCCCCAGCCTTCCAGACTGTGCTAGATGTTCTCCATGCTTTCCCAGCCTGTCAACCCTTCTCCAATCTAAACTTTTCATCTACATTAGGTAGTAGAAATAATCTTCATAAATAAAAATTAATAATTGACCTAAGCCTTGATTGTGGTGTACACATTTTGTCAATTACGTATTGAGGTTGTCATTTCTTATTGTTAAACTACAGTTACCTACGGTATTGTTACAATTAGGAAAACCTATGGTATTTAAATTCGTTTCTTTGATATAGTGTGATTCAGATAAGGTGGCGGTCGCCGAGGGATCGCAGCACTGTCGTCCACGCACTATGGCCACAGGATCGGCAAAAAGTAAATAAAATAACGGTCTCTAAAACTGCTTTCGGAGAAAAACACGACTATTTTAAAGCCAACCCTTTTCCCCAATATATCCTAAAAATAAAGTATTTATGAAGTGTACGATAAAATCAAGACATTTTGATGCTCCTAAACATTGACTCACATCTGGCGGGGTTTTGGCATTATAAAAGCTGGAACTTTGGACACAGCATAACCAACAAGGCAAAAAAACACTTTCGTAATCGTGATTACTTAAAATCATTATTTCGCTAAAATACTGACTCTGTGGGACGAACATACTTTATTCACAGCTTATAAAATGTTGATTTATGTGATAAATATCACGATAACATGACCAAATACGGTAGGCCCTACCTAATGCCAGTTGTATGTAAATTTGTCAACGTTGGCGTCCGTGCCCTTGCTTGACCTTGACGGCCGCCACCTTATCTGAATCATAGTATAGCTGTTGTACTGTGTACAAATATATACATTACAATCTTTGTATCTGGCACCCTGAATGGACTTGTCACACTGTACTTGATGCCAGGCAAAGTCTTTATCTTGCAACACTGTACTAGGTATTGATTGGAGCAATCAAGTGTTTTCTGTCCTCCCTACTGATTGAGGTTCAGTCCAGAGAGGCTAGCTAACAAGTCCCTCACGTCTTCTGTCCTCCCTACTGATTGAGGTTCAGTCCAGAGAGCCAGCTAACAGTCCCTCACGTCTTCTGTCCTCCCCACTGATTGAGGTTCAGTCCAGAGAGGCTAGCTAACAAGTCCCTCACGTCGGTCTCCACTTTGGCCGGAGTGTCACTGAGAGAAAACCGCGACGAGAAAGCACCGAGAAGTTCGGCCTCCATGTCTTGACCTCGTTTCTGAAGAAATGTCTTCATCATCTCTACGACTTTGGCAACCTCGGCTTTCACGTGCACCGAGTCCTCCGACTTCGTTCGCTGGAGAAGCTTCAGTTTCGACTGGGCAATCTGCAACGGGTTGCGGCCGCTGTTGTCTCCGGTACTTACGTCGGCGCCTACAGACAAGGAGGGGAAATTACTTTCAAGGTAATTAATCACTAGGTCGTTTTGAAAATGCTATTCACAGTCGCACTGATAGACCGGCCATACTTTCCCATGTTTTTAAATTTTGCTTTATTTGGCAGGTTTAGCATTAAGTAGGTACTAATACTTTGAAAGTACCAATACCGTCTGGTACAGAGCCATTTCATGTCAAATGAGGACAACTCGAAGCTGCCCGATGAACCCGCATCACCACATGGGGGAGGTGCCGGTCGGATTCAATATTCAAACACAAATCATACAAAATTTGAATTGAATAGTAGTTCGCAACTATTTGTGAGTATTATTTGAATTTCAAATATTGACCCCCCCCCCCCCAATTTAAACGTTTACAAATTTGTGACAAGAATTAAATGCTCACTTTGCCAGGACACTTGCAAATTACCCTGTGATTTCCCCTTCAACCCTCGATATTTGCACATAGCTGTAATCCCATGAAACTAGTAGGCTACTGTGCCCCAATGTTATTTGACCCATTCAGTGTGCGTGTAGCCGCTCATGTTCATCACTAGACTTTATCCCAAGGTCAACCACTCAAGAGGAGAAATATTTATGAATGATTTGCAACGGGAAGTATTTGGAGGAAAGAACATGATTAAAATGCGGTAACTGGTAAAAGTAGGCCTAGAGTTGTTTCAACATTTAATTGCAATGTATTTTTTATTTTTACGTATTATTTATTAACACATACACATTCTTATAGGTTGTTCACATAACATTAGGTGTTGACGCCTTTAATGCTAAATATGAAGGGAAGGTTAAAAGTTTGTTTTAAATCCTAAGCATCCCATTCCCATTGACGTGTATTGAATGTGTAGGCCTAATCGTTACATAATGTGGGGGTTTGCTAATAAACCACGATCAAGTGGTCTTACCAGCCTTGATGAGCAGCGTGACGACCTCTACGTTGTTTGTGCAAGCCGCGATGTGAAGCGGAGTGTTGCCCAGCGAGTCCTGCTGGTTAGGGTTGGCTCCCTTCTCCAGCAGCATTCGCACGATGGTCGAGTATCCTCGGCACGACGCCAGGTGCAACGGAGAGCGCTTGTGCATGTCGGAGTTGTTCGGGTTGACCCCGCCTGCCAGCAGAGCTTCAACCAGTTCGATGTTGTTCACGGAAACTGCAGTGCGCAGCTTACGTTCGTCTGTAATCACAAGCTAACATCTCAGAGTCTGTCGTACGTGTCACATTTCAGCTCTAGTTGAGCGAGCGAAGCGAGCGTCTCCACTTGACTCTTATGGCTCGAATGTCTGTTTTTTTTTTTTTTTTTTCTGTTACTGCTTCGATACAGGTCGCACCGTTTCTCTGATCGACCTGAAATTTTGCACACATGTACATACCACCTAGGCGGGTTGCTGTATAGTTTCGTGGCAAAATCGTTCAAAAAGTTAAAAAGTTACATTAAAGTTAATCGAAAGTTTTTTTTCAAACTAAACGGCGACAAAATCTGAGGTGGCCAAATCATTTAGAATGTCCGTCCGATCAAGAATATGTTATTTTTATTTTGATCCGATAAGTAGTGTAGATGGAAATTACATTATAACAAAGTCCCGTTACCATGGCAACGGAAAGTCGCACAGCTTTTTTGGCTCATGATAGCGGTCAAACGGAGGCTCGGATCGAGTTGAAATTTTGACCATCCGCAAGTTTCGTTCCCGATTGAATGCCATTAGTTTTGTGGCAAAATTGTTCAAAAAGTTATAAAGTTACATTAAAGTTAACCTAAAGTTTTTTTTGGTACTTGTTCATTAACGGGACCCCCCCCTCAATTTTTTGTTAATTGGTCCCCCCCCCCCATCGTCGTTTTTTTACTTATTTCTGTTTACAATAAATAATTACAACTTGCGAGGAGTTGAATATGACTCAAGACAGTGAACTTGACTCACACGTTCAACGTGACTCAGGCGCGAGTACATCCATTGGAACGCGTAGGCCTACATGAGAGCAGTCGTCGCCGTGTAGCTGACATTGACGTTCACGGACACCAAATGAACCTTCAAAACCTTTAACGTCGCTATTTTAAACGTAAGTAGGCCCTTTTCCATTGACAGTCCTTTATATTTAAAATAGCGACGTTAAAGGTTTTGCAGGTGGAGTATGTTGGCGTAGGCCGTGTCACTCCTGGCGCAAAAGATGTAGCCGGAAAGGATGTTTTCGAGGCTTTGTTAGAAATAATTGTGTTTTCCTGACCTCCTGAAACTCAGATGGAGTAGATGTAGTAGTTATGATTGTCTAATGAAATGTTTTTACAGAATTTTTACATTTTTTGGAGGGGGTCCCGTTAATGAACAAGTACCGTTTTTTTTTAAAACTAAACGGCTACAAAATCTGAGGTAGCCAAATCATTTAGAATGTCCGTCCGGTCACGAAAATGTTAATTTTATTTTGATCCGATAAGTAGTGTAGATAGAAATTACATTTTAACAAAAGTAACGTTACCATGGCAACGAAAAGTCGCACAAGAATTCTGGTCACTATGTACTGCCACCTAGAAGTAATCAAGAGTTAAAATAGTTTTCCCAAAGAAATGATGTCAAGGTCCTCTAGATGGCGGTGGATTTTATCCATTCTCTCCTATTTTACAAATTTTCAGCTAAATCGGTCAAGACCGAAAAGACTTATTGGTATGTAACATTATGGGAATGTCGTACTCGGGTCGTGTTGCACGTAACGGTGCTCGCTCAACAAGGCGTCCAACTGAGCGTTTTCCTAGTATACGAAGTAAAGGTGGCTTACTTAAACCCTGTAAGTGTCAGGCTTATTAGCCCTGTAGTGCCAAGCTAAAAACAAACATTTTGTGGTCTTTATTGACTAGGAAAACGCTTAAGTCCCGCCGCGTTGTTGGATGAGCGTAATTGGTGCATTGAGCTGCATTGTGTTACGCGGATTTTCTGTTGTTCTGTGAAAAAATCATTACTTAGTCGAAGATTTTTTTTAAATTAAATTAAATTAAATTAAAAATTAACTTATTTTTTTTAATAAATCGTAATTTTTACGTAATTTTAAAAAAAGAAAAAAATCGTAAAATTGCAATTTTCATAAGAAATAATTATTCGATTGCGCTCAAATTTTACACGAGTATATTAATTCATGAAATTAAGGTTCTATAAAAAAATCATTACAATAGGATAAAGCATGTAGGTGTTATATGTCAAAGAAATTTTTTAAAATTCGAAAAAAATCGTAAAATTGCGTTTTTTATGAGAAAAAATTTCCCGATTGCGCTCAAAAACGTGGCAGTTCTAAGTTCAGAGATTTCGAAGGTCTCCATAAAATTTCATCGCAATCGGAGTATCGGTTTAGCCGGAATCGTGTTAACAGACACACAAAAATACAAAAAGAAAAAAAAAAAAAAAAAAAAAAAAAAAAACATTCCGGATTTTTTTTTCCAGTGTAGTGAAATGGAATCTTCGCTTCGCTCGCTACGCTCGCTACGCTCATCCAAAAAGTGACTTTAAAGCCAGTTATGGTCAAAAAGTTTCTTGCATCAAAATCTTTGGCATGAACTAAACTAGGAAACGCTCAGTTGGACGCGTTGATAAGCGAGCACGTGCTATAGCTAGACCCACAATGCACATTTTTTTAAATTTTAAAATTTGCGACGTTCGCTGTCCACAGGGCCATGTTTCCGATATTATTTATTATTGCCAAGGTATTTGGGTAAACCCGTATGTAAATCTTTACTTTGTGGATAAAATCCACCGCCATCTAGAGGACCTTGACTCTTTGGTGACAAATAATAGACTGCTTCCTCGAAAGTATTTTGATTACTTCTAGGTGGCAGTGCATTAGAAACTTCGCGCGTCTTTTCGTTGCCATGGCAACGTTTCTTTTGTTATAATGTAATTTCCATCTACACTACTTATCGGATCAAACTAAAATTAACATATTCGTGACCGGACGGACATTCTAAATGATTTGGCTATCTCAGATTTTGTCGCCGGTTAGTTTAAAAAAAAAACTTTCGATTAACTTTAATGTAACTTTTTAACTTTTTGAACGATTTTGCCACAAAACTAATGGCATTCAATCGAGAACAAAGCTTGCGGATGGTCAAAATTTCAACTCGATCCGAGCCTCCGTTCGAACGTTATGGCGAGACATACAAACAAAAAAAAAACAAACAAAAAAACAAAAAAAAAAACAAAACGAGTGACAAATTTTTCCGGCAGAGTCAAATGGAAACGCTCGCTTCGCTCGCTTAACAATGCAATGATTAAAAAAAATGAATTAAAGAATTAAAATTGGTTGTCATTTTTTTCCAATTTCACTGTCAATTTGCCATAAAATTAGTCAAATTACCTATCTGGACTACCAATTTTGTATCTCAAACTATTGTCTAGGTATGACAATCTCAAAGAAATTCAGTAAAAAACAAAAGAATTGTGTGAATTTTATGGTGGCCTTGTTGCCTACCTATATAATGTTAGGCTCAACAATGAATTTTGGTAGGGTAGGCTAATTTTGAAGTCCAAAAGTGCCAAAGTCGATAATATTGACGTTGAACTCGTCATGCGAGGTGCCAGCATTGATTTTTTTACCTTTTGAACTATGCGCGTTTCATGTAGTAGGCCTACTCAACTAGGCTTCTAGATAGCGATACTAATCGAATTTCAAAAGGTCGTCCTAGTACCTATTGTTAGAGGTACCGTAGTGAAAAATGGTGATAACGAAATTCGCAATTTTTTTTAATATCCATTTTATTGCCTAAAATGTAATATTAGACGAATAACATCATTTAGAGAAGGAAAAAGTGAAAAAACACATTTTGAAAACGTGAATTTCGCGAAATCTCGTGTTTATCGCGAAATAACAAACAAAATTGTATAAAACTGGTCAAAATGCAAATTAACTCGCGAAATTAAACATTTTAGAGATCAAAATGTTGAGGGGGGGGGGGGGGAGGAGGTGCCGGTCCAGAATTTTTGTGAATTTTGGTGGAGGTGCCGGTCCAGACCGAAAATTACGCACGCAGTACATCGTTTCGTGACGTCACGGGCTCCACGGAAATAGACCGCCAAAATAACGACGCGTATCACGGACTCCACGGCAATAGTCCACCAAAATAATGGTGCGTACCGGTACAAATATTTATTTTTGCTTGGGAATCGATTCTGAAAAGATTTGTGGGTCACAATGATCGATTGTAGCAAATTGGAATTTGTGTCATCCCTATTTAAAAGGATTAAAGGGCTTTTTTAAATTTAAATTTAAAAAAAAAATCATTTTTTTTTATACTAGGAAAACGCTAAAGTCCCGCCGCGTTGATGGATGAGCGTTTTTGTAAGTTTTTAGTTTGCGTGGGACCACTTTTCCTTTGCAAGTGCTTTGTGAATGCATTGTAGGCGATTGTTGTCGAGTTTCTAATGTTACTTCTTAATTGTTATATTATAAACCTCAAAAAAACTCATATCAAAACCTTTATTCTATGGATTCCGACTAACTTTTTCAACTTTTTCTTTCAAAAGGTACTACATCACCATAACCTTAACGTCTATGTGAAATATGAACGTTGTAGTCCCACCCGTTTGGTCAGAATCGGCCCAAATGTCACGAAAATATCGCACTAAAAATCGAAAAAAATCGTAAAAGTACGTTTATTTTATAGGTTCTGGTTACCTTTTTCAACTTTTTTTTTCACAAGGTACTACATCACCATAACCTTAATGTCCATGTAAAATATGAACTTTGTAGCTCCACCCGTTTGGTCAGAATCGGACCAAATGTCACGAAAATATCGCACTAAAAATAAAAAAAAAATCGTAAAAGTGTGATATTCATGAGAAATATTTCTTCGATTGTACCCAAAAACGTGGCACGTCTAAGTTCAGAGATTTCGAAGGTCCCCTTCAATTTTCATCAAGATCGCTTATGCTGTTTGCCCGGAATCGTGCGAACAAACAGAAAAAAAAAAAAAAAAAACATTGGAGCTAAATTTTTTGAGGGGTCAGTGAAATTGAAGTTTTCGCTTCGCTCGCTACGCTCATCCAAATATATAATACGTTTTTGACCATTTAAATGAAATCGCGAAAAACGCGAAATTTGGGTTTTATAAAACAAAATTTGGGTTAAAACTTGTCGTAGGCTTTCACGGCCCGAGTCAATAATAAAACTTGGCTGTCGGGATACGCCGTGTCGATTGTCATTAAAATGCTGACGTTTCGAACTGATTGCACAGCTCATCTTCAGAGATGTGAAGAGGAAATCACTGGGCAGAACCTACTCGATCCAGCTCGACCCAGTGAATGACAAAGTACAATTGTGTGCAACCTCCTTTATATAAAACCATGACGCATGCGCGTTTAATCAACATTGATATTTCTAGTTTGTTCTGCACGTGCTAACTTTAAACGTTCTAATGTTGGCCTCCAAGTTCTACTCAGTTTTGGTTTTTAAAATTTGGGTTTTTACCAATTCTCATTACCTCTACCTATTGTCTTTTGCCTGCAAAAAATAAGTTTTCCAAGAGGTCTGTTCTTTTGTCCATCTATTTTTACACCTTTTGCACCTTTGAAGAAATATGCGTTCTTTTGTCCAGGGTTAATTACAGTATTTCTTCCAAAGACGTGTTCTTTTGTCCAGGGGGTAATTACAACTTTTACACTTTTTGCACCTGCTTCTTGAGGAGGTGTAAAAGGTGTACTATGGAAATTTGCACCAATTTCAAAATAAACCCCGTTATAATAGGTTTGTTCTTTTGTCCACCTCAAATTGTGGTAATTACACCTAGGTGTAAAATTCAGAATCAGAAATTGGGTTAAAAGGTGTAATATTTCACAAATGGACAAAAGAACGATTTTGTTGTAATTTGACAGCAAATTTCGAGGTTATGTTGCCAGCTGTCATTCAATTCAAACACTTTCAGAAGATATCACACTCAATAACATAGCTTTGAGCATTTTCTGCAATTCTATTCCATATTATTTTATTATTACCAGTTTTATCTTCTATTTATTAAACAATCACACATTAAAACGGGGTTTATTTTGAAATTGGTGCAAATTTCCATAGTTACACCATGGAGTTATAAATAGTACTGGCGTACTGGAGGCGCAGGTGTGTGGTCGGCGGTGTACAAGTTAGCACTTCAAATTGGCAGACATTTTGATTGTTTACTTTGGTTACCAAGGTAACCTAGGGCCTACCACGGTTCATGGTAGCAAAGTTTAACCTGCTAATAGTGGTTATAGCAATCAAAATGGCGAATAGGCTCAAAAAAACAAACACGATCGTGGACGTGCTGTTCCATTTGAGCTAGACCTCCTTATCATCCAACTCCATGGTTACACCTTTTACACCTCCTCAAGAAGCAGGTGCAAAAGTGTAAAAGTTGTAATTACCCCCTGGACAAAAGAACACGTCTTTGGAAGAAATACTGTAATTAACCCTGGACAAAAGAACGCATATTTCTTCAAAGGTGCAAAAGGTGTAAAAATAGATGGACAAAAGAACAGACCTATAGTGTGATTGTTTAATAAATAGTAGATAAAACTGGTAATAATAAAATAATATGGAATAGATTGCAGAAAATGCTCAAAGCTATGTTATTGAGTGTGATATCTTCTGAAAGTGTTTGAATTGAATGACAGCTGGCAACATAACCTCGAAATTTGCTGTCAAATTACAACAAAATCGTTCTTTTGTCCATCCGTGAAATATTACACCTTTTAACCCAATTTCTGATTCTGAATTTTACACCTTGGTGTAGTTACCACAATTTGAGGTGGACAAAAGAACAAACCTAAGGGGTGTGACTTGTGAAGGAGCTCTTCTAACATTTGCAGAGGTAGGCCTACAAAAATGTGTACAAGCAACAAGTTGCAACACTTGTAACGCAGTAGCCTTACTCTTCCGCCATACCCGAGCAGCGAGAGGAGCAGATGTTTTTGTGCACGATGCACACAAGCTCATGCTAAACTGATTAAACCATAAGAAAACCTGTTTCACTGGAGTTGATTGATTGATTGATTGATTGCTGTTTATTGTACATAGATCCCTAGAGAATAACATAAATGTACATTCATGGATATTATACATTGTCAAACATATGATCTACAAAATACACAATGATTATGTTGCTAAAATAATGAATAATAAAACATTGTGGTAACTCCAGATTTAACTACAGAACTCATCAATTGAATAAAATGCCTTATCAATAAGAAATGCTTTTAATTTGCTTTTAAAGCAGTCGTCACTGGTATTAATTGTTTTCAACTCCATGGGCAGGTTGTTGTAGAGCCGCCTTCCACAACTTCTGGGGTTCCTGCCTGGAGGGTTCGCATTTCATTTCATAGTTCATAGTTCAGTTCTTTATTGTACATAGGTATTATGTGTGATAACACTTATACATGGTACATGGTCAGCAAATTATTGGTTAAAGCATTAGCTTACACGGTAATACAATTAAAATTACATTCGAATTCGCTTTTGAGCTAACACAGATGGCTATCACAGATACAGATGAACATGCTTAAAATAAAATAAAATGGTGATAAGAGAAGAACTGACTGGCACAAGGTTAGTGTTCAAATAAGTCATTAATGCTGTAAAAAGCCCTTGTGGTTAAAAAGTTTTTTAAAGTATTCCTAAAATCGCGTGAGTTTTCAATTTCGGTAATATGTTTAGGAAGAATATTAAAAATCTTTGCGCCGAGGAAGTCTGGACTCTTTTGAGTTAACTCTAATCTGCGAGGCAGGACTTGTACATTCTCACGATTTCTGGTGTGATGGCTGTGGATGTTGCTGTTAATTTTGAGTCTCCCCAGGTTAGACTTGATGTGGCAGGCGACTTCCAGGATGTAAAGGCTGGCAACTGTTAAGATATTTAGTTGATAAAAAAACTGCCGACATGATTGCCTATTGCTAACTTGAAGTAAAATTCTGATTGCTTTTTTTTGAAGGATAAAAATCTTATTAAAATTGCGAATAGAAGAAGAGCCCCATAGTAATATGCCGTATCTTATAAGCGATTCAAAGTAGGCATGGTAAACACAAACTGCTGCTTCAAGTGAGATACATTGTCTAATGACCCTAATTGCATAGCAAGCTCTGCTCAGTCTACTAGCTAATTTGTCTGTATGAGATTGCCAGTCCAAGCTGTTGTCAATACAGAGACCAAGAAAGTCGAGCTCGTCACACTGCGACAATAGAATGCCATTTAGCCAAACTGGAAATACAGTTGGTGTCCTGGTAGCTTGACGTGGATGAATAGACATAAGGTGAGTTTTCTCTGCATTCATAACAAGGCTCTTCCTGCTTATCCAATTGGAAATGCGGCAAGTGGCTTGATTGGCCATTTCGGTCAAAGCATCGCTTTTCGGCTTCCTTAGCGAGATGGTGAAATCGTCCGCAAACATAATCACAATAGCTTCAGGGACTGCACCAGGAAGATCATTAATATAAACAATGAACATGATGGGGCCCAAGACGGAGCCCTGGGGAACCCCCATGTTGATCACCCTATTGGTTGACCTGGAAATAAGTTGACGTCCATCGATCTGGCTGGTGACTTCAACGAACTGACTTCTGCCGCTCAGATACGATCGAAACCAGTTGAGTACAACGCCCCGAATGCCATAAGTCTCCATTACCAAAAGCAGCTTTTCATGGTGAACTAAATCAAATGCTTTAGACATGTCGCAATAAATGGTTAGATTGTCGTCGGTTGCCTCCAGGGAGTCCAGGATACCATGTATATAGGTCGTGACAGCACGGGTCGTGGACAAACCTTTTCTGAAACCGAATTGGTTGGTGGCTAAGATATTGTTACCTTCGAGATAGCATACAAGTCGTTTTTTTATTAGGGTTTCAAAAATTTTTGAGACGCATGACAAGAGAGCGATTGGTCGAAAATTATTAGCATCAGTCTTATCTCCTTTCTTGTGTAAAGCTATGGTCTTGCTCACTTTCATTCCAGCAGGGAAAATGCCCTGTTCCAAAGATGCGTTAAATATGTGAGCTAACACACCGGAAACCTGTAATGCGCATGCCTTAAGAGCAACAATGGGGATACCATCTGGGCCGGTTGAAGATTTGGCCTTTGACGAGCAGATTGTATCTTGCACTTCGTGGCAGGTGATGGGTATCCATTGCTACCGGTACCATACTTACATTATGATGTCCAAAGCACAGCTAGGGACCTACAGACGCTTTAAAATCTGTAAGTACCCCAAGTAAGGAAAAGGTAGAACACATCTGCACCAGGCAGATAACAAAACCAATGATTCCTCCAGCAAAAGCTGTGGATGCTTTTCAATAGGCCTACTTGATTTAACAACAAATATCTACTAATGTCACTATCTAATTTTAATTTTAATGGTGATTTATTGATGAAGTTCCTGTATTTATGGTGGACCAGTCACCACTGTTGCCAACCTGTATGTGTGTGTGTGTTATACTTACCAAGTGGTATTTTAAACTGCATCCATGTGTCTCGAGGCGTTCGTCTACGGCTGCAACGGCAGTGGCATGACCTCATTTTCCGAAGACCAGGACCTACAAAACATTAAGGCACGTATGTAGGCCTCGGCCAAACCAACCACATTCACAAGACTTTGAGCATGACATAAAAGAGAGTAGGGGCCTATCTGATGTTCAAGTCTTAAAGATCGACCGAAGCAAAGCCCCAAACACAACAAGCAAGATTGATAGGGCTACATCAGCCAGATCACAAAGCTATAGTAGTTCCCAGCATTCCTACAATAACACTAGTGACAAAGTTGTGGACTGTGTTCCACGACTGTTTGTGTGACAAGCAATCCTAGGCCTACCATAATATTTTCTATGATTCACCGACTACAATCCCTATTCCATAGTGGGCTTAAGGAATGATGATGTAGTCTAGTATTAGGCTAGGAGGCCTATAATTAGGGATGCACTTGATAATCCATATTATCGATCAATAATCAAAAGACCAAATGGATATAATTTCGATAGGTAATCGATAACCAAAATTCATTATCGATTATCGAAATATCAAATAATTGGTAAATAGTGGCACAAACCAAACTCTAATGACGGAGATTACGCAGGCTCCAACCCGAGAGATCCTCAAGCAGAAACTCCACAAGTATCTCCTAAATGAAGGATTCTACGAGACCAGTGAACTAACATTGTAGCACATACCCCTAGGCATTAGTATTGTATAGTGGTCCCAACGAAAGAATGCAGGTGGCTCGAAATTGTTTTCCCAACATAAAAACTTTGTCAACTCTATTCACGCTAGCTCAGAGTGGATCTAGCACACGGAGGAACTCTGTGATCTAGCACAGATAATTTTTGCTTGCGTTGGTAAAAGATGTTTCTCTTTCATACACAAAGGCGACATTCCTTTTACCGCGCATTCATTCTACCCCCACCACTACCAAGCATCTGCATTCTTTTGCTAGAGCAAGTAGGCCTATAGGCTTACATATTCTCAACCCTAGTCTTAATATTACATGACAAATTTTCCATATTCGGAAGCCCTTGTTGGCTTTCACATGAATGTTAATGAAATGCTAAATAAACAAATAAAATAAATAAATATCTCACATGGCTGGGCTGATGGTGACACACTCAAGATTTATGTTTGGAAATGAAATAGGGCCTATCAGTCGATAACGAAAGCCAAACACATGTCATGAAGACAGCGAGGCAGCAAACGGACTTCAGGCGATTGTATAGTTTTGACTAGGTCTACACTTGCCACACTTGAGATTCCACTTAGGTCGGAACAGGCTTTGATGGTGATTCAATAATGACATTACCATTTTGATAATCGATAGGTAATGAAAACAAGTATCGATGTGCAACCCTAATTATAATGTCATTTGGAGTCCAGACCTAAGGGACTTGGAACTCCTTTGGCTGGGGGGGTCCAAAATAAGGTACTCTTTCGGTTGGGAATGGCCAACTTTTCCACTGTAACGGAAAGGATTTCGGGTGCGCTCTTATCGAAAATATCCTTGAACTAGCGCGGCGCACTGTAGCCAGCGGAAAGTTCGGCGGAACTTTTTCGGTTGGTGTGCTCCCCTATTATAACACAGTTTTTTACACTAAAAACACTGAAAAACAACTATAAACGAAAAATAAATGTAAATTAACACATTATTAATGATTAATGATGTAATTTATAGAAAACGGTATGAAAATATACAATGTTATTCATTAATTTATACATATTTTACACAAATATTCGGCGATGTCACTGTTCGCACAGGTCGTCGTGTAGGGCATGCGCAGTTCACTCCTCTTTCATTGTACTCACTCCGTACCAACTTTATTCACAAAAATACTCCACCTACAAAACCTTTAACGTCACTATTATAAAAAAAGGATTTTCAACGGAAAGTATTTTCGTTTGAAATAGCGACGTTAAAGTTTTTTTTTTTTTTTACTATAACAGCAAAAATGTGATTATTAAATTTTAGATTATGAAAGTTATATTATTGTAAGGTTACTGGCAGTGAGTGAACAACAGTGTACAACAGACTTTAAAGATGGATGACAGAAAACGGTGAAATATGCGAGTGTTTTGTAAGTGTAATTAACTTATAGAATTGTGTATTTTCTGCGTGTTTAGTGATACCACATCGTTATTATTGACTTATTAGTTATTCATTTCTCATTTGTAGTTGTTTTTCAGTGTTTTTACTGTGTTATAATAGGGGAGCACACCAACCGAAAGAGTTCCAGTTCGGCTTAGGACCTAATGTAAGTAGGGGCCTAGTTTTGTAACGGAAAGGATTTCATCATTCATCATGTTTTTCACTAAAATACTCTACCTACAAAACTTCTAACATTGCTCTTTTAGGTATAAAGGACATTTGTTTAAAATAGCAACGTCAAAGGTCTTGAAGTTTTTTGTTTGTTACTAAAACAGCAAAAACACGATGATTTTATTTTGGACCCCCCCCCCCCCCCCCCAACCAAAGAAGCTCCTGGGACTGAAGCTTAGATTAGGATATCGCACAAAGAGCGGGATGTAAAGCATCATTCACAATTAGTTCGAAGTCGTAAGGCGCAAGGTCTAAGGCGTAAGGCGCAAGTCGTAAGAAATGCTAGGCGTTTACAACAACCATACCATTTTTCATTGCTCCCGTGTATTGCGCATGCGCGTACAGTCAGCTGTGGAGTTTCCTTGTTCGTGATTGGCTCGTCGTAAGAAACCGTCGGAAGAATTGGATTTTGGGCAATTCGTTACGACATAAACCATACGCCTTGCGACTTGGGACGTGTTGTGAACGTTCTGATTGAAATACATACTCGGCAATACAAATTATTACGCCTTAGGCCTTGCGCCTTACGACTTAGAACTGATTGTGAATGATGCTTTACGCGCAAAGTGCTCATTGGTTCTAATGATCAACACTAACAGTAGGTAGGGGCCGGCCTAGGCCCCTACTACAAAGATCCATCCAGGGTTTATCATTTTGGGTAGGGGCTAGGCTACCTAGGCTTAGGCCTAGCTACTCCCTAGTCCTTATTGTCAGTGGACCAATGTTTGACTAATTGTAGGCCCTAGCATATAGACTAAGATTAATTCATACGGTAACCAATTTTGAGCCTCTTACCAACTACTAACTCGTAACCATTTCCAAGACCTAGGCTCGATGGCTGCAGGTTTCGAAAGAACAAACCAGCTGGTGGTTCTACTTCAAAGGGTAGAGACCTCGGTGTTGGTAGACGAAACATTGGCAGAGGCAGATTCATTTCAGATAATTCTTGGCTGGCTATTTTCGAGAGGGTGGCCACGTTATATTTCAACACTTTGATTTGGCTGGCGTCCTTTGATTCATGTGATGCATGATAACTGCTATCGTTACTATCGTTACCAGTTTCTATTCCAGAATCCTGAGATGCCATTGTATAAACTATTTAAAACACAAATTTACGTCGGATATGTGTGCGTAATGCAATATTTAGAGAACAGTGTTAATCTTTTGTTTGAAACCTGTTCACTTCACATTTTGACAAAATGTGGTAATGACAGAAGCTGCAGCTGTTGTACTCTCGTGACCTTGAAGTTTGTTGTGTTTTCACATTTCACAGCCTTGAAAATATGCTCATCTTGCTCTCCAAGGTTCATCCAAGGGCAACGCTGCAGCTTTGAAACTCTTAGAATTAGAGTTATTCAATAGTCCTAGTCATATGAATTAGTTTGTACAAAACTATTGTATCATATTTTAATAACGGTTCTACACTACATAAATTATACCACGTATCATTAATAAATTTCAATAGCGAATAGCATGAGGTAACCTCGTTATCCGAGAATTCAAGTAGCCATGCCAAGACAAATTTAGTACGTAATTTTACCACCACGCGTCGCTCTTGTTTGAAAAAAATGAAGATTCATTCTCGTAATTTACGATATTTTGTAAACGACGAGATCTCCAACGAGATTCTGTTTTAGGCCTAGGTCAAAACATCAAAATGCCGCTTCCAGCGCCTCAAATGCAGGCTCCTGGCTATCAGGTATATTTCAATAATAACTAAGTAACTTAGTAGCTCAATAACACACTTATGTCTAAGGACCGAGATTGTAGTATTTTACCCCTGATTTTGAATCTCGCATCTAGGCCAGGCCTAGCCTAGGCCTAGGCCTCGGCCAATGCGTACAGTTCTAGGCCTAGCTAGACATCATGACAAGGACCTTGATTAGGGCTAGGGGCCTAGGCCTTTGGGTTTATAAACCCAAAACCCTAAGCCTACTGGCCAGGTCTTCTAGGCAGTAGCTAGGATGTACTAGGGTACCCTCCTTGTCTAGGTTACCAGGCCTAGGCCTAGGGCTAGGCCTACTAGCTAGGCTAGGCCCTACTTCTTTCTGATTGGTCTAGACTAGGGCCTAGGCCTAGTAGCCTAGGTAGGCCTAGGCCTAGGTATTAGGCCGCGTTCCCATAACTTTGGTTTAGTCTTAAGAAATTGTTATTGGTTGTTATGGTAACAAGAAATCCGATATCCTGATTGGTTAGTAATGTTTCAGTGGCCTGTCATAATGAAGTAACTCCTTTTCATTGGTCGTCGTATGGATAACAAAACGTCTGATTGGTCCGTCATAAGAATTATGGTTTTGTTATAACAATTTCTTAGGACGAAAACGTAACAATTTAATGGTCAGTTCACATAAAGTCGTAGTCTTAGGGTGTGTCTGAAAATTATTCAAAGTCTAGGTCCAGGTCCAGGAACGTAGTAAGGTACTGATTATCTGTCGATGGCGTGTAAAGTACTGTCTGAAAAGTCTAAGTCTAGGTCCATTCTTGGTCCAAGTCGACAAATAGATCGAGCAATCGAAAGTGTACACTCGTTTTAGGTCCGATTCAAAATGGCCGTCCGCGACAACGAGAGAAACAATAAATGAATGCATTGTTAAATAAAGGTAAACATTTAAGTTTTGTTCGTTTTTATCACGTATTTAATTGGTTTAACTAGATGTACAAATACTTTTAATAAACAAATACTTTACAAAGAACTATCGAATGCACACCTAACCTAACTTTAGGTAGTGTTGACTTTTCCCGGCAGGCAGCTCTACTGTAGGCTAGTAAAGCACTTTAACATTGAGTTGGACTTGGACCTACACCTGGACTTGGACCATAATTCAGACACACCCTTAGTCCTAGTCCTAGTCGTAAGAAGCAGATGAAACATATGAAACACATGTTATTGTTCACACACGGTCACAAGGTTTAGTTTTATGGTTTAGTCGTAGTCGTTGTCATAACAAAGCTGAAAATGTTCATCTTTCTTATGACTAAACAACAAATTCTTACGACTAGCGAATCAGAGATCGAAACATCACTTGCAACAAAGCAAACAACAAACCATGACGACTACTAAACCTTACGACTAGGACTAAACCATACGACTACGACTAAACCTTACGACTTTATATGAACTGGGCATAACACGTATTTCCTACCCCCTAATAACTAAACCAATTTGTGGGAACGCGGCCTTACCCAACACAGGTACGGCCTAGGGTTTTAGGCCCTAGACTAGGCCTAGTTGACAGGTCACGGTCAGCCGGCTGACTAAATGTAGAGTATTTTTTTTTAGTTTATCTTTATTCACCAAAATGAGCTTACGCTCTTTACAATGGCAAGCCTTTACAATGGCCTAGCCTAGGCTGTCGGCCTAGTTTGTCAGATCAATAGTCGGTAAAAGTGAAGGGTTACTCAGGGATGTTTTTAATCCTTTTTTTGTTGAATAAACACTTGAACAACCATCCTAACAGAGTAATTTTAAATGATTTTTAAACAGCCGCACACAAGTGTTTACAAAATAAAACTCAAAACAACAGACACTAACAACACATAGGCCTAACAAACAACCATCTCCACACGCTGCAATCTTCGAACTCAAATCCAGCCTAAACCAGTGCTATCATCTTCTATCATCAGACTCCATGTGTTCCTCAATGACAATAGGGCCTAATATACTATGCGAGAATCAACATGGGTTCAGAGAGAGACACTCTACCATGATGGCAGCATTCCAACTAATACATGAGATCAATAACGCCTTAGATAAGAAACTAGTAGTAGGATCTATTATCTGCGATCTGTCTAAAGCATTCGATACACTCCACCATTTAATCCTTATTGATAAATTAAAACATTACAGACTAAGGGGTTTAGCCTAGCAGGTTCATGGGTCAGATCCTATCTTACTGACCGTAAGCAACGCGTAGACATTAACAGCAATGGTGTTGAGTGTTCATCAGGTTGGAAACAGGTTAATAGTAGGGTTCCGCAGGGTTCTAATATTGGTCCAGTTTTCTTTAGCCTTTACATCAACGATTTTCCACCTTATCTAGCGCGTCTATGCAAAGCAATTCTTTTCGCAGATGATACTACCGTGATAATTACGGCACAGAGCATAGACGAGTTAATTTACAAATTGGGAGTTAATCTTAGAGAATTAGAAGCATGGTTCAAGCTAACAATTGAGTACTGTTCAAAAACCCAATAATTAAGTTAAGGTTTAATAGCTAAACCCCTGTATTAACTAAAGT